>JAOYSI010006875.1:0-12513 GCA_025775065.1 Hiodon alosoides | reverse complement strand
CTGTCTGTGTCGGATTTGCACTGAGCGCCCATCTCTCCCACACCCGCCTGTCGGCCCACCCCTCCCCGTCACCCGGGATGAACCCCCCCCCCCCCCCCCGGTCTGCATCTGGATTTACTGCCTGGATGGCTGCTTTCAAATTGGAAATCCCCGGCCGCGGTTTTGGTTCTTAGCCGTGGTGTGGATGTGTGTGCCGGCACCCCACCTGGCTCGGATTCGAGGCGGCCTCCAACCGGGGGACGTGGCGGCGCTTGGGCCTGTGCCCGTCTTGATTGACACATTCAGGAAAGAAAGAAACCTTGCGGTATGATCACTCCCCAAAGAAAATGTCACTCTACGACCTGGCTGCCGTTCAGGTCTAATCTCTAAAGATAATCTTGGATCAGTCAGGACTAGGTTTGTTTGTTCTTGGTTTTTGACATTTTTTTGATTGGACAAAAATAAACGCGACTTGTGGTAGTTGATGGGCCCGCAAGCCCAGTCATGTTTAAAATTGGCGCCATGGCTGGAAGCGGTGGTCCTGTGGACCGGCACGGCGTCCGTGTCTGACTCCACTGACTTGTTAGTGACAGGCAGAGGCATATGAAGGCTCTTGGCCTCAGCTTAAGCTGTTGGGTCAGTGCCCAGGTGTCTGGGAAATGCGACAATGAATTTATGGATCTCGCTGGGGGTTTTCCTGGCAGCTGCCTGTCCTTTCCTTGATGGTTAAGATTTGAGAATATTCGCTGTTTCTATTTGAATGTTCCTTTTTAAAGCTAGGAGAACCATCCGTTTTTTAAATTTAGTTCACGTATTTTATGGAGTCGACCGGATGAGAAAATGGTAACGGCTATGTGTCAGTTATCGGTGTTGGCCATTCGGGGAAGGAGGAAATGTGGCGGTGAATTTGCCTCCCGTAGGATAAAACCCCACGGCCTGGAACGAGAAGTCGGTAGTAAACCCTGCTGGGCAACGCCTGTAGCTGTTCCACCTGGAACGGAATTCCAACGAGTGAATGGAAGTGATCCTTTCGGACAAACCAATGAGATTTGGGCCAGGCGCAGTACGGATGAAGCACGCCTCAGACCGCGAGCGCTTCTGGCTAACTGGTGGGAAAGTGGGGCGTATTCAGTTTTTCTGGCACCATCCCATGTGTTTCATTCATAACAGAGCTTCCTTGGGCACACGTGTTCAGGCTGGCTATTGATTGTGCCATCGGCGAATGACATTGCTGTGCTGTTCTTCAAGCTCATCTTCCTTGAAAAGGGTCATTCTGGGTGATGTGTGGTTAATTTGATAACAATGACGTAGTGAGATCATTTTACTTGGTGCTTAGTAATTTATGAGAGAGAAGAACAAAATCTGTGCTTCAGTCAGGCAGTTTGATACAGAGAACTGAGAGAAATCATTTCTGGACTAAAATGGCAAGAAAGGATTTGTGTCACCAACTCTTCGGCGGTACACACCAGCTTTTTTGCATGTTGTTGGACTATAATTTGGGTCTTGGACGGTAGCTTGTATGCATTAAAATCGGTCTACAGCCTTAGTTGCGTCTTGGATGCGATTTTGACTTGTGTGTGTGTGTGAGTCAGATGTCCATCAGGCGAGGGCTACACACTGTCTTGGTGGCGTCCATCCTGTAATTTCTTTGTGTACAAAAGACAAGTCACTTAGGGATTTTGGCCGGCATGTTGTTTCCTTATATGGACCTAAAAGTTCTCCATCCGCGTTTCTTTGACCTTTTTTCGAGAACTGGGCCACTACTTGAAGATCCCATGTCCCTGATCAAATTCTATAAGAAAAGAACGTTTTCTCATCATCGAGGTGGGGAGCATTGCTCAAAAACCTGCGCATTGATTATAAATCTTTTTTTTCCCCCTGTAATAAAATGAATGCAAATGGCAGTTAAATGTATTGGATAGATAATGTGTGTTGATGCAGTGCTTTGACAGGGGATTACACTTGTCTTTCAGCCATTTTAATGTGCGTGTTTTTGTCCTCCTGCAGTGTTGGTGTCATGTTATTGACGTGGTGCTGACAAGCACAACCTCACCATGTAATTTGACATGGCTGTGGGAGACGGTGTTATTTGAATCTTGTTGGGAATTCAGAGATGGTGGCTGGACCTGTTTTTGCAAAGCTTGTCGCCCTCTCTACACAAATCAGTGTCATTTGCACTAAGGTTGGGTTTGGATTGCTTTAACTACTGCTGAGCTTTTTTCCATATCTTTCTGAACGCTGAACAAACACGTTGTTTTGACAGTAGTTTGTACCCTGTGGTGTTTCACTATCTAATCACAGGCTCTACAGGACAGTGCCAAGGCAGATTTTCTATGATGGCTTCTCAAAAGATCTGCAGTCGGCGATATTTGAGAAGGTTCTTGACTCTCCTGTCGGATCTCGGATCTCGTGCCGGATCTTGGATCGGAGCTGTCCCGCGGTGCCCTGCTTTCTCACACAGCCCACGTGTGACACTGCATCTGTGTCCAGCTGCCCATCTGCCCAGCCTGCCTAGCCCTGCCCAGCCCCCAGCCTGCCCAGCCTGCCCAGCCCCCATCTGCAGACAGCTGCCATGGGAAATCCTTTGTCCCACAGTGCGCTTCACCACTCCTTTTGTCAGAGGCCTAGCCCACAAGCTCTTTGGAAACTAGGCTCCCTGGGGCTTTGTGGCCTATTAAAGTGATCTCCTCTTTAACACATGCCAGGTCGGACCGTTTGGGCCTTTCGCAGGACGGTTCCCGGTCCTGTTTCATCAGGGGTGTGCCACCTCCTCCTCCGAAAGACAATCTAATCTGAGTTTTAGGCCGGACTTAGACCGTCTGCGGTTTACCGAGTAATTGAGATCGCGCCTTCTTAAACTGTAATGCCAAACATCGGAAACGGTGCACACTACTGCCCCCCCCCCTTTCCCGCACCCCCCAGGCCCTCCAGCGATGGTTTGCCCTGCCTCCACCGCAGCCTCGTCCCTTTCCGCGCTGAACCCTCCCAGCAGGTCTTGGTGATTCAGCTCTCCTCGTTTCCTCTTGTCAGAGCCGAGGAAACGTGTGGCAAAGGCATCATGACTAATCACTCATCCGCAGCCCGCCCTGGTAACCCACAATCATCTCCTCCCCCAATAGAGACATGGGGGCTGTTGGTGTAGTAATGGGTGGGGGTTAGGAAATAATTAATTCCCTAACCAATGAAATGGTTTCATTTGGTTTACTCTCTCGTTGAATGAAACCGAAATGTTTGCGTTTAGTTGTGCGAGGGTTGTGTTGTAGAGAGTGTGTGAGGGAAGTGGAACGTCGCCCAGCTCAGTCCTGTAGAGTTCACCTCACTCTGTTGTGCCTTTCTGCTTCCTGTGGTCTCCGAGAGACGGGCCATTGATTCGCATAGTAGGCTATTAGAAGTATTCCATTCTCTGAACTCTGTCACCCTCTAGGAGATCAGGGCAGATTAGATTTGCATCATTGTTTTGCCTGTATCCAAACCAATCGAGGCCGAAAACCCTCTGGACTGTAAAGGGAGCTTGTGGTGTCTTTAGGCTTTGAATTCATACCTATGCTTTTCTCTTTGCCTTTCTTAGTGTGTACATTGTGTGACTCACTCTGTGTGTCTGTCACTGTTTGTATCTGTTATGTGAATCTGTACCTGTAATTGCTTGTTTGTGTGTGATTTTGATTGTGCGCGATTATGACTGGGTGTATAAGGTTTTATGTGACTGTGATTGTGACTGGGTGTTTGTGCTTTGCTCTGTCTCCCTCCCGCTCTCTCTGTCTCTCTCCCGCTCTCTCGCGCGCTCTCTCTCTCTCTATCCTGCCCGCTCTCTCTCTCCCGCTCTCCCTCCCAATCTGTATTCCAGGAGCCTGCTGCTGCTGCCTCTCCTCTGAGCCCTGCTGACAGCACATTTGACCATATATGGCCATTCAAACTCTCCGCCTGACAGCCTTCCAGGGTTATTTCCTCTCTGCTCTGCCATTGGCTGGGCTCAGGGATGGTAACAAAGAGGGGATAGGGGCAAAGACGTGAGACGCGGTTTGTTTTAGTCTCCGTTGGCCGATAAGCGCTTTGTTTAGTCCTTTCCCACCTGCAGGTTTTCTTGGTCTCTCGTCTGTGCTCTGTAAGCGTGTTTCAGTTTCCCTACCGTACAGAAGGGTCCTCATGGGACCCTCCCCGCATGTCTTTTACACCCCCGACCCCGCCCCTCGGAAGAATGACTCTGGAAAAGTGATGTCATAGTGAGTGTGCAGCGTGTGTGGACGCAGGCCAGGGTGCTATTGATTGCCAGATTTCCGTTTTCTTCTGGTCTCTCTAGGGATTGATTGGGGATAAGTAAAAATTTTGTTATGAGCGTTAGCGGATTAATCTGGTGTATTGATTGTGTATCTTTAAGGTCATGTAGGCTAACATTTACTGGAAGAATTAAACATGACAAATATTGTTGAGTTCTGTAATTGTAACGGCAGAAATTTGTAAACGCACAAATTATAACGACGACTGTAAAAAATGATGTAATGTCTGCTGCTATTAAGCTGTCAATGAGACAGTGTTGTTGGGCCTGCCCCGTCGTTGGGCCCTAGTTATAATTCCCCCAGTGAGATTGCGTAGTCATGAGTTAAGTTATTTTCATGTGTTGCTTTTATGTTTGTTTAACCCATGTTTTTAAACTCTGCAGCATAACCTTCGATGTTAGAGGAGGAGATTCAATAAGTGAGATTTACAGTCAAATCCTTGATCTGCACCAGATTTCAGAAGTGACTGAAATTTGTCTGACTTCAATCAATCACTTAACCCTGTTTGATTGTTTGATCAGCTGTTTCATAATGTATGTGTAATGGCTAAATATAATGTAGCCTTTTATTTCACTGTTTAATTATTGAATGTCAGACAGTTGTTGAATTTAAATGCCGTTTTTTACAAATGATAACCAGGAAACCTCTTCTGCCACTAACAGTACGTTTCTTTCCAAGTATCTCCTGACCTTTCACCTCTTGGTGGGTTTATGACTGCTGCACAAGTGGCATTTAAAGGTGCACGTTTTTTGTTTGTTTAGTTACCAAATGCGCTGCAGAGTCTAGGCAGAGAGTCCCCTGCACCTGGTTCGCTGTAGAGTCCTGGGCAGAGAGTCCCCCGCACCTGGTTCGCAGCAGAGAGTCCCCCGCACCTGGTTCGCAGCAGAGAGTCCCCCGCACCTGGTTCGCAGCAGGGTCGCCCTGCAGAGTCCGGGGCAGCGAGTCCCCCGCACCTGGTTCGCTGCAGAGTCCGGGGCTTTCTGCCTCACTGAGCGCTCTGCGCGGATCTCGTCTGCCTCCAGCACGCGGCAGCGCCACACGGGAGCTGGAAATTTCCACTGTAATTCCAAACACAATCGATGGGAGCTGATCTGGAGAGGGGACATTTCGTGTGTGTTTGCGTCTGCATTATATCAGGCCTGCATGCCATGAAAGCACAAGTGCTGTTTGATTTTGGCTATGAAAGGGAATCGGCTTAGTTGGTTTTTGTGACTGGCAATTTTCTACTCATCCTGCACTTTAATTGTAATCAGCTCACCAAACTACCAGGGGTTATGTCCTGAACCGGGAAAATCAAGGACCCCAGTGTTTCTAGCCTGTGCTGACTTGACAGATGTCTTTCTGCTTCCTAGAGCAATCCACACAGGCGCATACATCTCTCACACACACACAAGCATCTGACACACACAAATACACGCAAACACACATGTACATCACACGCAAGAATCTGACACACACTCGCACGCATGCATCTCTCTTTCTCAGAGACACACACACACACACACATACACACCCACCCTGTTTTAAACCGCTTACTGACAGTCAAATATTCCTCAGCCACATTTTATCCACTGTCCAAAAATACATTTGACCCAGGTCACCAATCATTTTTGATTGTTTTTGAAGAAAAGCCGTTTTTTGGAGTCGCCATTGTGTGAGAGGATATGTGCGTTGATACACGGTTAAATGAATAGCTACGTGTTTGAGCAGTGAAAGATTTGTCTTAATTTTTCCCATTTCCATCCTTTTCTAGGGAGTCTGATTGTGCTGAATTCTACATACAAGCTGTTTAAGAAAGGTCTTTCTCTAAGGGCTTTTTTTATTTTTTATAGTTCATTCTCAGTCTGCAGTTTTTAGGGAAAGCCATGTCTAAATAGATTGGGTTGTGGATTAATTTAAATAGTAGAAATCCCAGATTCTACTATTGGGGAAATAATCCAAATGATTTCAGATTTACAGCTGAGTGATTTAAAAATAAGTTTTTAAACTGGGTTCCAGTTCTGCAGTTTTCATTGTGGGATCATCGTGGCACAATTTCTACCCATCAGTGATGATTATCGTTAAGAACATCACAATGGTCTTTAAAAACGTAAGCCTTTTTTACTCACGTAAATTTCATTGCAGATGCCATGCTGCTTCTATAATGCGATGCCAAACCTTTCCCTGATGGCACCTGTTTACGCATGCTTCCCCATCACTGAGAGACTGCCCCCTGCTGGTGGGTTTGAATTCAACACTAACCCCTCTCGGGGTACATGTCTGTAGGCTGTTGTGTGTCAGTGCCTGCGTCTCCCAGCCTCTCTCTGCACTGACACAGGTGATAAGTGAAGGTTCTCTGTGTCTCTTGCCCTTACTCTAACCATAGCGTGGCGGGGGCTGGGCGGTTTATCAGTTTAGGTATAGTGGGTGCAGACCATACTATGGTACGCATTATGACTATACCATCAATACGTTCATATGTGAGTAAACGGTAAATGACGTGTAGCAAAGAGAAACCGGGATGAACGCGTTTTGGAATGAAAGGGCTTTGACCCTCTGTGGTACGCAGCAGGTCCACGCTTTGAAGTGAGACGAGGTGAAGAAAATATCACAAAATGAAACGGCCAAAGTCTTCATTTCCCCCTCAGGGGTTTCCCAGAAATACAATAAAATAACAACCTAAGACGACAAGCAAACAAAAGCGATTTCCGGAAACGAACAGGAAACGGAACGGACCGTGCCAACAAACTCTGACCTAAACGCAAACGCTTGCGAAGAGAGTGTGGAGGATTTAAAACGGACCATAAGCAAGACACCACTATACGCTAGTCATAAATTATTATTGTTATTACGGGGAAGAAATGCTGTCTAAATTTTTTGGTTTTATTTATTTTTACATTCGGTAATATCGCCCAACTCAATACAAAGGAGGACCTCCCAACCTTCATTGTTCCAGGGGTGCATGTGGCACACAAGTTTGTCCAAAACAATTTATAAATATTTTGAACCGACCTGTAGCCGTTTGCCACAGATCAGGCTTCCTGGGTTTCTCAGCAGTCTGTGGTCCCTTGTGCGCCACACGCACAGTAGACACTGCCTTAGGTGTTTCTAACGGTCTCTATCTGAGTTAAAGGAGACGTTTTTTTGTCTGTGTTGTAGGCTTTGCAGAGGCGCAAACTTATTTAACCGAGCTGGTAATGGCCATTTGGGTTATAACTGACGACGCCGTTGTCAGGAGGACCCGGCGGCTGAAATCGAAAGCTCATCTGGGCTCTCGGTCTTTGTTGACATCGCTGTGATTTTATTTCAGCCGCAGTTTGCCGGTCTGGTTAGACGGCAGGCTAAGGGATAATAATTTCTGTCCTGCCTGCAGCGTTTGCCCCATTTGGTGTTCTGACCCTGGAATGTACGTGTGCAGGTCGTGCACACTAAAAGCAGACTTGTTCATCGCCCGTCCCACACTGCCTCTGCCTGAGGTGTAAGAGCGCGTGACGGTTTGTTGGCGTTCATCTTCCCGGCGAGCGCCCGCATGAACTCCAGGCAGCTGGGCCTGGCTCTGGCTCTGGGGCTCTGACTCTGACTGGCTCTGCTCACTCTCTCCTCTCCCCTTTATTCGTGCTCCTTTACCCCCCTGCTGTGTGCCCACAATGTCTATCAGGAGCGGGGGCAGGTAAATGACCCCTGTGGCGGAGAGTGGCGCTTCACTTCTGTGGACGGGATCGATCCTTTGTTCGGTGTGACGCCTGTCACTCCTGCCACTTCGAGGGTACTGTGATGTACGAACCAGCCCGTTCTCAGTACCATTGCACGTTTGTGCCGGTCGTTCACAGTGACGGGCTGACCACTGCGTTTAGAGTAAAACACTGAACGTATGCATGCATGCACTCACTGGTATCCTGCAGTGATGACAGGACCAGCCCTTGCGTGTGTGCCCGTGCGTGTGTGTGCACGTGTGCCCGTGTGTGCCCATGTGCATGTGGGCCCGTGTGTGTGTGCATGCGTGCGTTCACAGCCATGTGGCTGGCTGGCCTCCTTCCAAACCCCGTTAAGAGTGAACTGCAGCCGAGGTCTGAAATCCCAAAATCAACATTCGTTCAGCAGTCCTCGGAGGCCAGCCTAACTGGCGTTTTATCTGCTGGAGTCGGCCCATTTGTGGCCATGTTTTTAATGAAATCACAGAGCTGCACAGGTGAGGTGGTCTACCCTGCGGTAGGGAAGTGGTCAGACATCGGCTGTTGCCTAGCTGTAGAATCCTGTGTGTGAGTCACTACCTGGCTTTTACTGGAGATGGTGGGTTCTGTTTGAGTGTCCTGCATGGTCGGTACTTTCTTACGGTCCTGCGCGCCGGGCCTTGTCCGTTCAGAAGCTCAGCCTCCTCACTCGCTCTTCCTGCTTCTCCAGTCTGGGGAGCGCCTTCCGTTGAGCCTGCTCCATGCGCTTGGCCCCGAGTCAGCAATCGTCTGGGTTTTATTCTTCTCCCAGCCCCCGCCTCCCTCTCCCGCATGGTGACATTAGCTGTTCAGGGGGAGCACGGCCGCCTGCCTGAATGAAAGGAACCGGTCTGTCTCTCTGTCTGAGTCAGATCCACCAGTCTCATTAGCGCGATCTTGTGTTCCTTTGGGGTGTGTCCACGTGGTTGCCGAGTCTAAAGTACGGTTATGTCTGGACGATCACTCGGGGCGGGACAAACAAGTTCGTAAAGGTCCGGTTTACAGCCGCCCAGCGATGACAAAGTCGTGGCTCTCGGCGGCTGTGTGTCCAGAATACCCCGCTCAGGGTGTTCTGAGTCACTTCCTGAGCCATCGGAGTTCTGGGAGGAAACCCAAGAAAAGCGCCCGTATGCCTCGTTCCCACTTACCCGGTTGCCAGGACTCTGGGTCAGGCAGTGTTTAAACAGATGTAACTGTGGGCTAGCATCAGTTTCGATCAGGATTGTGTGTGGTTTTATTTTGTAAATGTAAATGAATGGGGCTTTGTCTTTTTAAACTTGAGTGTGCGTGGTCATTGTAAGTTTTACTGTGTCCGTTTATGACGTCTTACTGTAAAAGGTGCGTGGCTGGATTTTCAGACTCGGACAAACACGCTCGTTTGAAGAGGACCCTCTCGCTCAAGGCTCTCATAAATCCCCTGGCCGTCTTCGTTAGGGGTTATTGTGGCAATTTGTTAGACCCTCAATTTTCCAGACTCTGCAGTTGTTACCTAGACGACCGATCCAGCTACAACTGGAAGCAGTCTGAACCTCTTAAGGTACTCGGGCCTAACCTGTTAAAGCGTTGTGTCCATTGGCTGCGCATTTAACGGTAATTATTTAATGGCTAAAATCATGGTTCCTCCTAGTCTTTCAGAAACAGTAGCCCAGAAATGGGTTGGGGTGGGGTGCCCTGCACCAGAAAAAGCACTTCACTTTAAAGGGTAATTCAGCCACGTTGGATGATGTCATGCAGCGAGCCCTGAAGTGGCTGATTGAATTAGCAGGACAAAGAAGGGGGGTGTGACCACCCTGTGGCTAACCCCCCCCAAATGACTGGAGGGCCACTGACTCGGTCAGAGGTCACCAACTCACCCCCTGCCGGCTGACATCATGTGGGTGCCAGCCGATTGGCTAGGAGAGCCTGCCTCTGTTGAATAGAAACCCTGTTAGTGGTTTGTGTGAATAGTAGTAGTTCTATCCGTTCCTCTGGTTTTTGTTTTATATCATTGATTATATAAAGAAAGGGAGTTGATCAATCTCCCTGTTGGCGGCGCCCGTCTCCCTGATGGCTTCCCCTCTCTGAATGCATGCTTTTGATTTCAAACCAAAGGCCCTGTCCTTCCTCAGCAGAAAAGTGCAGAATATATTACTGGGGGAAGTGTAAGCTGGTTTACTAGATTCCCCCCTTATTGTCCAGAAAGCTGAACTGTCCCCTTTTAAAGGTATAGTAATGCACACAATGGGACCTAAGTGACGGGATGCGCTTGTTGTGAAGCGACCGGGCCTGACTCACGCCTTGGTCACGCCATGGTCACGCCACAGCCGTTTCGCCCAGGCTTGTGTCCCCGAGTGATGGTGTTTGCTAATATTACCATGTTTTTGTGTTTGCAGACCGGGCGCATTGACAAAGCCTACCCGACAGTGTGTGGCCACACGGGGCCTGTGCTGGACATAGACTGGTGCCCACACAACGACCATGTCATCGCCAGCGGGTCTGAGGATTGTACTGTGATGGTGAGAGGTTCCCTGGTCCTGTTTACCTACCTGCTCTGACTGTGCTGTCAGGTTTCATTCTGCATCTCTATTCATGTGGATGTGTTAAAGCTTTTCTTAATCAACCGTGTGTGTGTGTGTGTGTGTGTGTGTGTGTGTGACACTAACAGATACTAATGTGCAAACGCATACAACTGTCTGTTTCGTACACACACAGATACTAGTGAGTATGCACCTCTGTCTGTTCCTCTCACACACACACACTAACTCTCGGCATTGTAAGATGACTATCAGTGCAGCCCCTCTACAGGGGTCTGTAGTTAATCAAATATGCGTGAGTGCGCCTACAGGCACAGCCCTGTTGTCTGTGTCCTGCCCACGCAGACCTCACATGGGCACAGACTCGGCCTGGGGGAGCCACCAGCGCCCTCTCAGAAAGATAGCGCCATGTGTAGTGCCAACAAAGTTGAGAAAAGAGAGTGATTCATGGTTTTTTACAGCGCAGGCTGAGAGCACTGCCTGACCTTACTTGGTCTCAGAGTATAGCAACAGGCCAAATGCACCACCCACCTTTTTACATACCAGCTATTTCAGTCTGAACCAACCCTTCTCCCAAAACTCCTACTGGTTCTCCAGGTTAATGAATGCAGGCACCATGGGTTCAGGGAATGATATATATACGTTTGCACTAAATACGGAAGTATGGTAAAGCTCTGGTTTCGTCATATTTAACCCAAAGAAATGTGTGATCATGGGTTGGTGTCATTGAAGTGAAGCCCTTGACTGCCATCTTCAGGCACAAAGTTGTAAGTGTAACCGACAATACCTCCTGACAATGGCGGGTTATATGTCCATCTCTGGAAAAAGTGTTCACTCGGGTTCTAATTTGGGTTCTAACGGAATGTATGAAAGTGTTTAAAAGCTGATGCCTGCTTTTTTCAGAATGCAGCATTCATTTTCTGTTTCCATTTTTTATATATTGATCTGCTTTTTATTGAAATGATACATTTAGATTTTTTTTTTTATATACAGGTATGGCAGATTCCCGAGAATGGGCTGACCAGTGCACTGTCGGAGCCTGTGGTGGTCTTGGAGGGGCATTCCAAGCGCGTGGGCATCGTGACGTGGCACCCCACGGCTCGTAATGTCCTCCTCAGCGCGGGTGCGTGACGCCTTCTCGCCGTCTATACGCGCGACTGTTGTTTTTAATGGTGTGACACGGACAGCGTCTCTCTAAGCTACCGTAGCATCTTTTCTGCTGGTCTACGCTTGTATTGGACCCTCGCTGGTAAAGCAAAGTCAGTTTGGCTTGGACAGGTGGTTTCATTGCAGGCGTAGATTGCTTAGTTTAAGAACGGGTGCTGGGCTGTCGAGCGCGCTGTGCTCGAAAGCCAGCGGGTGGGGCAGGAATCCGCCGAGATCTTGGTTATTTCTGGTCACTTGGTCCTTTCCTATTGGCTAGTGAAAGTCAAGTGACCGATCTGCGCGGTGTGAACTTGGGACAGACGGCCACGATCAGCAGGTTTAATTCCAGCTGTGGGCGGGGGGGGCCTTTACAACAACACCAGCAGTGCTTTAAATACAGGCCTATTGGGGTTTCAGTGATCTCATGTAGTGAACAGTGACGTTTCGGACTGAAGCGTAAAGCGTAATTCGGAGGAACGTTGACGGGGAGGGGGGGGTCAGGTTTATTCACCGGGACAGCGGTATCTGCCGTGGATTTATGGCGCGTTATACGTTAACATTTTCAGTGTCCCGCTATCTTCTCCTCTATGAGTCTGTCATCTGTTAACATTTCAGTGTCCCACCATCTTCTCCTCCTGTCTCCTCTGAGTCTGTCATCTGTTAACATTTCAGTGTCCCGCCATCTTCTCTATGAGTCTGTCATCTGTTAACATTTCAGTGTCCCGCTATCTTCTCCTCTGAGTCTGTCATCTGTTAACATTTCAGTGTCCCGCTATCTTCTCCTCTGAGTCTGTCATCTGTTAACATTTTCAGTATCTCGCCATCTTCTTCTCTATGAGTCTGTCATCTGTTAACATTTCAGTGTCCCGCTATCTTCTCCTCTGAGTCTGTCATCTGTTAACATTTCAGTGT
>JAOYSI010006874.1:12131-44235 GCA_025775065.1 Hiodon alosoides | reverse complement strand
CACACACACACACACACACACACACACACACACACACACACACACACACACACACACACACACACACACACACCTACTAACGCTGATGCACACTCATGCGCTAACCAAGCAGCCATAAAATTTGGTCAATTACACTGAAGAGTGCAAATAGATAGACTATTAAGCAGTCCAATTTCACCCCTTAACATGGACTGTGAAATATGACTTACTTAACAAATACTGAACCCCTCTGATCTAAGCTCTCAAAGAGGCCACAGTCCAAGCTTACTGTGTATAGTATTATCTGCTTTCATTGTACCCTGCCTTATGCGGATATTATCCTGCTTCAGTGCTTCATGTCACACCTTAAACTATAAAAGAGTTACGTTTTAAAAAACTATAGCTTTGTTAACGTGTTAACATCTTACTCATCCATGTGAAAAGTCTTTGAGTGCCGCTTCTGGAATCCAAGAGAGCAGATTACGATAAAAAGTGTAAGAGGGCCGGCCATAGCTTTTTCCATAATTCCACAGACTTCCCATTTACTCCCTGTTGTCTCATGTCCGATTGACATTGTCGCTCTGTTAGCATGAAAACCTATGAAAAATACAAACTAATCAACGACTGAAAAAAATTCTCCCTCTAAATACTGCACCCCATCAATTAATCCCTGCCTCCCTAAGTCAAAGGTTCATGTTCCTTTGCAAACTTTTAAAAACTGAGGGAAAATGGTTTTGAGCACAGTGAAGGACAAGGTATATTGTAAAATTAGGTGAACGATTTACAGCACAACGAGGTGAACGGTTTACAACACAACGAGTTGAACGGTTTACAACACAGAGTGAAGAACGGTTTACAGCGCAGAGGCTTGCATGGGAGAGGAGATGTTTTACTGCACAGGGATGGGAAACATACAGATGA
The DNA here is from genome assembly GCA_025775065.1 of Hiodon alosoides. Lineage (NCBI taxonomy): Eukaryota > Metazoa > Chordata > Actinopteri > Hiodontiformes > Hiodontidae > Hiodon > Hiodon alosoides. The sequence goes on along the minus strand of JAOYSI010006874.1, from coordinate 43,335 downwards.
GTTTAGAGTAAAGGGAGTAGAATAGGTTATAGAAAAGATTGGAATGTGTTTGTAAGGCAGAATGGTTTAAGGGGGGAAGGACAGCAGCTGACAGCACATGTAGAGTAGTCATCTACCTCGTTGCTTCTTTAAGTTTGTTTGTACAAATTAAAAACACACAAAATGATGTAGGCTTTTGAGAGGGAGAAAATTGCCGCCTGAAGGCGATGCCCATTGAATGACAGGAGTTTGTGGACAAAGAGACACAACTGGACGTCCCTCTGGAGGTTCGAGTGCCTTAGCTGGATAAGGCCCCAGGGTTAGAGGAGCTTGCCTGGGGAGAATTATGTCATCAAATGGCCGAGCACATGTAGGTGGGAGACTGAGGATAGAGGTCATTTGGGAGCATTAATATGAGTCATATTGAAGAACCAGGTGAGGACTTTAATAGGAGCCAGACATTTATAATCTCTATAAAAGGAAGGAAGGATTGTACTGTTTATTTTGGTATGGTCAGGGGATACGTGAAGATGTTAAGTCTTTTAATGGTAAATGCAGTCCAACGAAAACTGTCATCTCATCAGTATTTAGAATAAGTAGAATAACAGGAAATACACTTTGATTTAAAGGTTTAATTACTAAGGCCTTAATGTTTTTCAAAGGCAAGGGTTTGTTTAAAATATTTAGTCCAAAGATGTTTTCGGTAATCGTTCTCAATTAAATGAATAAGCCACCATTCAGTTTTGACATTTGACCAACTCCCATCATGACAAAATAGGAGGGTGAGATAGTAAGACTTGGCTTCTCCAATTCTAGTCACCTTCAAGCCACCCGTCTTCTTTCCACACTAGAGGCTACACAGCCCGTGTGAGAGTTTCACCGCCAATTTATGGAGAGGCCCCTTAACAGTACTGCAAGCATGCAGACACCCAGGATGCCTGTAGGAGCAGCTCATTAGCAACAAGCCAAGAGAAGCCCTTCCATTTCAACACACCCCAGGCGGCACTCTGCCAATTGTGATCCTCCACTGTGCTCTCCCAGTCACAATGAGCAAAAGACATGAGCCGGATTCGAACTCTACCAGATAGGGCACAGTCTGCACTCAGGCAGGCGTCTTTGCCAGCTGAGCCTCTTGGAAGTGCTGAATGATGGCATTTTGATGTGATATTTCAAAGTTCAAAACCGTTTTCCAAAGCCTTCAGAACGGACAAAAAGTCAGGCGCAGCACAATTTTGATTTAGACTTTGACCTTTAATAAACAAAGGAGCCTGTAATTGCTGAGCTCAAATCTTCTAAATGCTGAATGAATGGAAATTATGAATCAGTCAGTTACAATCACGGAAGCCTCTCAAACAAGCCAGAGTGTAATTTTCTTCATGAAGTAATTTCTGTAGTAGTGCAAACACTCAGACACTACACTGTCTTAGCAAATTGATCCATGTAAAACTGGTTTCAAATAATGTATCCTGGGTGTTCTTCTTCTCTCACACGATTTCTGCGTCGTTTTCTGTGCCATACGTCGTGTAACATGAATTACGGCACCTAAGTCAGCGTAGCCAGGTTTTATGTGTAGTAATTCAGCGAGTGGAGTAAAGCAGGGATACAATTGGCAGAAACTCATTTATTGGCAATATGTTATGGGAGTTATCTCACACCAGGCATACGCTTCTGATGCAACGAACCCGTTAACGGCTCTGATCTGTTACCAGCGTGCCCGTGCTGTAGGGGTCTTATGGCTGTTTGCTTTTCATCACTTTAACATGCACGATTCCTCTTCGAGCATGTGAGCGAGCTATGAGCAGTGATGTCACTTCCCTGGGGTTGAGAAAAGCCCCCCCCCCCCAACCACCAATCCTGTTGATTCACTGCGATTATAATTTTGCCACAGACATTTTTATACTTATCTGTAACTTACTCAGATGGCATAAGTAATTTATCAATAAACCCTTATTAACAATGTTGCTTTCTTTTAAGTTTTCTTTCTGGTCTCTCTTTGATTCGTGGCACTGAACACAGCTGATGGAACAAAAACATTTCGGTTGCTGAGTGGCGTCATTTTTATCCATGGGGATGCACTTTGAAAGCCGGGTAATAGCAGGTGAAAGGCGAATTGAAACAAATATGCATGCGATTAGCCTCTGATCAACGGCTTTTTAACTGCCCATTAAAACCCAGGAGCTGGGGACAAAGTGCTACCACCGACACACAATAGCTACCGTTTTCATCCTGAATTATTGCAGCACTCCAGGCTTCTCCAGAGTGCCACACCATCAATGTTTGGTTAAAAATTTAGCGCTTTTGCCGAGCTGTTAGCCTCGTTCCTCTCCCGGGAGGTGAAAAACATACCCTTCACATCTAAATAGTGAAACGGTTTGCTTGATACAAAGTGTGTCTGACTCTAGCGGAGGACCTTCCGTCAGTTCTACTCCGCTTACGATGTATGGTGGGACATAGACGTTATAGCAGTTTTGCGTCAGATTATGTTGAACAGAGAAGTCCTGCAGGCTGCACAGACTGCTCAGTTAAGATGTCAATCGAGGATGAGTTAATAGTCAGGCAGTGGGAATATTTAAAAATAAGTCATGGCGAGGGAGTGACTATCACACTCCCTCCACAGTACGTATCCAGCACCAAACCAAGCAGAGCAGGACACAAGTTAAGCACTGGTAAGAAATTTAAATATTTGTTTAAAAAAGTTACTTCAAAGACTGTGCCCCAAATAGATTTTCTCCTCCCCCCTGGCCCCTGGAACCGAACATGACCACTCTTATCCCTCTTAAACAGTGGTGACTGCAGAGGGCAAGGCACCACCTGGTTTTCACCACTACCCTTTCTACAGAGTCGCTCCAATCCATTTCCTAGGCCCGCAGCCAGCTGGTGAGTAAAGGGGAAGGAGAATGCAAAGGGAGAAGAGTAGTAACAAAAAAACAGATGATCTGTGGCAAACACCACATGAAATAGACTGTCATATAAAGCTGTGCACTGGCCACATAGAACCTCAAACAGGTCGAACGCACAGGTAAGACACAGGTAAGGGGCAGCTGGTGGTATTTAGGTTAAGGTGACAGGCTTGTAACCAAAGGATGCCGATTCAAGTCTCACCCCAGTTGTACTCTTGAGCAAGGTACTTAACCTGAATTGCTTCAGTAAAACATCCAGCTGTATAAGTGGATGAATGTATAAGCTGTGTACGTCGCTTTGGATAAAAGCGTCTGCTAAGCAACTAAAATGTAAAATGTAATGTTAGGCATGACAACACAATACTGGACAATACTGCTGATGGGTTGGCTCTCCAAAAGGTGGCCGTCCACATCGTTGTCCCAAGGCTCTTGGTGATTTGTCTGGCTGCTGGTCATCCCTGTCTCTACCTGCAATGCAACCTGCAGCCAGACTGCACAGCCCACTCACACGTGGAATGCAGTGTAACTGGTGTTCCTCCCTTTGCTATTCGATGGAAGACTATCTGCAAGCGGTATATCTGCCGGTTCTCTTCACCCCCTTTCGACAAGCCCCTCGGTTCACTGTGCCATGACGAAGGATGGGAAGTAGAAACCATTCCACGAGTGGCATTCCACGAGTGGCTCCGGGTAATATAAAACAAACACAACACAAGAGATGGATGTCAGCCTCTAAACTAAACTCATACTTTTACTTGACTCAAAATTCTACACTCTTAACTTAATAAAATTCAAATAAAGCTTAAAAAAAAAATACAACAAAAGTGAGCCAGCTATAACCACTGCTACCACCAGTACACATCGGTTTCCGCTATCCCACACTGCTAACTTCTCCCTCGAAGGACTTCCTGTTTAAAGCCACACCTCCCTGTCGATAACTGGAGCCAATTACAGGAGTCTGCAGGGGAAAAAAACAAACAATACTGGAAAGGCAAACTCATTTTATGACTGCATGGATGGAGGATCCGTTCTCTATTTTCCCTCAAGATGCCATATTCTAAGGAGATGTTTCCCAATGGACAAACATCTGTCCAAAGAAGCTTGCCTTAACTACATTTTGAATAAAGTCTGTCTTCAGACTACACAAAGACAAGAAGAGGAGCATAATGTTGAGGAGCCATCTAGTATTGATCAATCCAAAAACATTGCCATGTTATAGAGTCCACATGCTATGTCTTTGTCTCAATCCAGAGTCACGTTCGCTATGTCCATATGGAAAACGAGTAGCATATATATTCTATTAGCTGGTGGAGACAGCTGGTGGTGTAGTGGTTAAGGTGCCAGGCTTGGAACCGAGGCCCACCCCAGCTGTTGTATCCTTGTAACAAGGTACTTAACCTGAATTGCTTCAGTAAATAGCCAGCTGTATAAGTGGGTGAATGTTGAAATTGCAAGCCGTGTTGATCACTTTGGATAAAAGCGTCTGCTACATTTAAATTTGACACTATTTTGTTGTGAGTGAATTTATATTACATACAATCATACAATTCTTATGAAGTGTTCACTCGTTAAATCTTTCAGGAATGCCTTCTTAAGGCACCTTCTCTTTGGATTGGGACGACAACATCTCAAAAACCCATTGCTCCCTAAAGAAAGCAGAAACTAGCTGAATACCAACTGACTCCCGTTTCTGCTCTGGCACTTGTTAGATGGCCCAATGTTTCGGCTGGCTTGATGGGACTACCAGCCATTGCTGGAAGCCCTGACGGCATTGGGGAGCGAATTGCATAGCAAGTTGCGGGAGATGTAACCCTTCGTAAATATTTCACCTGCATTCCATTAGACGGCAACACTTTCGATTAGATGACATGGAAAGTGGCTGGGTAAGAGTGCTACCAAGTTTTTACTGACTTCTGTTGACCTGGCACTAAATCCTGTCATCACCCCTGGGGCAAAAATATTGTTTTGTGGTGTATAGTGTTTAATGCAAAATTATTAACCTTTTTGATGTATTAAATTGTGAAAGAAGCTTTGTTGAAAACACTACATAACTACGATAAAAGCAATGATACAACTATGTTAGGTGAAAATAATGAATCATATCTGACAATACTGAGTTTTTTTCCTGGAAGCAGATTATGGACAAGAAAAATAAATTTAGGCTTAATACATATACATTAGTTAATATTGATACATGAATGCATCTTTAAACATCTCCTCATCCCAGATTTGTGTGGTGCTAACTGCCCCTGCTCACTAGAAACATCAAGCTCGACAAAATTCTAATACGAGACTGCTTTGTACATGTGTCTAACTACAAAGAGACCCTGGAAACTTCCCTTCTGACTTTTACTAGATAAGGGATTCAAAGTCGGCCGTCTCCTGGGTGATTTCTTCTCATGACTCCAGCATCGGTAAAGGTTACTTTCAGTACGCCAGACTTTGTACAGTGCGTGTGTGGGTGTATGTGCGTGTGTGTGTCTGCGCTGATAGCAGAGTGCTGATAACCAGCACCTGCTTGAGGAATAAATACCCCTCCAGAGATTGCTGGCGCCCCAGGCGAAGATCAGAGGCTCCTGCTCAAGCTACATACGTGATATGGGGACAGGCTCCTCTGTCTGTAGTCTCTCTCCGGAGGAGATTTGCACTGGGTTTAGCCTCACCCGGGCTTTCAGCTCTGCAGGCCTGCTCAACCTGCCGGAGACATACTCTCATGCCCAGGAGAGTAGAGAGAAACCTGTTAACGGGCAAAGACTGTCAATGCAGTGTTTATAAAACGGGTGGAGTGGATACACAGAGGAGAATTAAAATATTTACATAACTGTGATAAAGGGCAGACTTAGTGCTGCACTCTCAGGATGATTGTCAAATATGAGCCCTTAATTAAAGAAAGACCAGTAGATGTGAGGTTAGACGGAGATATAATTGCTGTTGTCATTATGCACAGTAGCAAGACTATGTCTGAGTACAGTAGGAAAGTAAAGTAGTACACCTACATCAGCAAATGTCAATAAAAGCAAATGTTGGCTTCCCTCATTGGAAATGTATTTATTTGCATTTCATGTGATCAATTTCTATTATTTTTCACGTAATATTTGATCAATTCTTCGGGTCAGCAAAAACTGGAAAGTACTTGCTTAAACCACAGCTACAAAGTAAATGACCACATCAACGGTCTAATTCAAAGGTTAAAAAAGTTAATTAATAATTTTTTTACCACTTGATTTCCCCACTAATACTACTGCTCACAAAAGTAATTAATAATAAAAACATTCAAAAATTATTTTTCAGCTCAATTAAAATATCAGACTAGACTAAAATCACTGTATATTGATTGAATCCAGTCTTCCCCTTTTCTATGTAATATAATTTACAGTACCGATATGTAAGTGGGAATTAACTGGGGTGCTAAACTATCATTTAGTGGTTGCTGGAGTGTTGGAGCACATACCACTGTAGCCCAAAAGATTATTTGTTAGGTTGTGGAAACCTGAAATAAAACCCTTTATGAATACATGGACACCGTTTGTGACACCCAACCAAACAGTATAAGCTGTAAACATTGCCAGAATTTCCTAACATCCAAGCAAAGGCCTTTCTCCTTTCTATCTCACAAAATGACTTCGGAAATTCTAATACACAAACATATATTTACATCACAATGTTCCAGATTGATTTTCCACTGTCGGGCCAAAACCCAATGTTGTAATTTGTCTCCTCGGACCCCTGCCACCCTGTGATTAACCCGGCAACCTGAACAGCCAAAGATAATTCCCAACTATCGATGGCTTTAATTCCTCCATAAGTTAGACAGCATGCCTCATATTTAAGGATTAGCTGGAATGAATTCTTACTTAACATTCAGAGCGACGATTTGTATTTCTGCCCTCGGTATGCATTCAAATGTAGGGAGAAAACTGGAATTATTCCACTTTTATAGGCACGGTTCTGAATGAATGCACAGACTGATTAAAACAGAGAGGCGGCATCGCTGTCTGGAGAAAACTGACATTCAGATAAATGGCCAAATATTCACAAACTCCAGTCCAGTTCTAACCTCAGGTGGGGTTGTTGAAATGCACATCAGTCTCTCATCCTGCGTCTCACCTGGCTACTAACTGTCACCTGTCAGCTGCTCCCTTCAAACGTCGGAACAGTCAAAATAAAATTAATTTTAAATACATTCTGGTATGTCCATCGAGCACTGGATTCACCTTCCGCCCTTTTTTTTGTCCAACCATTTGACTCGTGGTCTTGTCCAGATCCTCGTTGCAAGTTAGTTAGAAAGCCAATTTTCTCAGAGGGTTTTAAAAAAGAAGAACAGACATTAGCTTGGTTTTGACAGACACAGAGTGTTCTGCGGGTGATAAGTCCTCGAGAGATTGAAGTGGAATTCTCGAAAACACTGGCGTTTCTAAAGATTCAAGGCATACCTTTGTACTGTCTCTCTGTGGACAAATTGATCAATGGTGGTCATTCTTCTGAGCGCTTCTCTTTATCTTCTCATGTACTAAATCGGAACGTCCCTTTCAAATTGTGCTTTAGACGAGATTGATCACACAACGGAACATTACATTGATCTCAGTTCCTTTTGGCTCGCATGATGGCGGTCCCCAGCACTGCAGAATATCACAGTGGGGCACAGGTCAACCTCTAATGAGCTCTGATGTCTCTTTCGTTTGATACAGTTGTGTCAACTAGGGTGCCTGCTGAGTGAGATTTGTGAGGCATGGACAACCTATTTCTTTACAAGCAATGCACGTATGTCTATAATAACAATGTGCGAAATGAAATTGTGATGTAACTGGAATATGGATAAAAATGGGCTGATTTTTACACATACTGTCAAATGTGTCATGGCCAGAAAATTCTGCACAGAACTTTACAGACCCCATTCCTTTCTGTCATTTGTTTAACACCAATTTTGTGAGGATGTTGTGATGTAATCAACTGGTCTCTCTCAAGCTTCTCTGGACTCAAGTCCATTCCATGCTTTACATTTTGAGACATTATTTATGTTCGTCTAGACTTCTGTGAGGCCTAAATTTTGCAAGTGTGGGTATATATTTAATCTAGGCATTTGAATTGCGCTGGGTTAACTGTGTTTACTCATGAATCACCATGCTTGTGACAGGTTAGCTAGCACAAAATCGGATTAGCAACAGCAAGAGCCAGCTATAGTGCAGGGAGACAAATATTTGATCGGCCACCCACTATTAGACAGGTCAATTAGCGTCAATTTATAATAAGTTTGTGCGGGCAGCTTAGAGGGAACATGGCTTACATAGTTATTATTGTTATACTGTAAAATTACTAATAGTACTAAAGACTGCTTGACGTAGCGACAGTGTTATAACCCAACATACATTCAGAGAAGTTCACAATGAACCTGAAGCATCTGCAGCACAAACAAATTATACTCTTGTTTACTCAATGTCAAGGATAAGAAACACTCAAACTAAATTCACAAAAAGAATAGACAGCCAAGCCTTGATACGACAAAGGACCGGCCCACCCACAGGACACATATTTCACATAGTCACTTTGGAGCAAAGCAGGCGGAGAGTCGCAGCCTTCCTGTTGACTGCCTTAATGAGAGCGAGCGACGGAGCTTTGTGAATGGATGGACTGGCTCGGCCGCTGATAGCAGACAGCTTCCTGTGTTTTGTGTGACCCGCGTCTCCTCTGCGGTTTTGTTTCCTCACGTGCTCCGGAGTGTCCTTGGCGCTAGGTCTCAGCCCTTGTTCCCTCTCCATGCTCTTTCACTCCTCCGCCTCGGTGGAGGCTCATTACAATAGAACGGAATGTTCCAGCTGGGTTCCGGGGTTGAAGGGGGGGAAGCCTCTGTGTATATATACACAAATAAGCCTTAATTAAAAAGGTGGAGAGATGAAAGGATGGACAAAATTGTGCTGTTACCTTGAACCCACCAGGTAAAAGCCCCAGCTGGTTGGCGATGTTTATCAGAGGTTGAAGACTGACCTCCTGCTACCCCCCCACCCCCATGGGGTACGTGTCATCTCCTCAAGCATATTAAAATTCCTGCTTATCACTCATCTCACTGTTTTACTGGGTGGAATGCCTGGTGCACTGTAGGGTAATACTTGTGTGCGTGAATATCGTTCTGCATGTGCATATGTGTGCATGCGTTTGAGTGTCTTTGAACGTTTGCTTTTGCCTATACACGTGTGTATATGTGTGTGTGTGTGTGTGTGTGTCTGTGGAAACAAGTTCACTGAATCTCCTGAGATCAGGAGACAAGTTACAGGCAAGTTGAGGCCCTCTGTTTCCCTTGCTTGCTCAGTTGCTCAGTTAGCTCATTGATCTCAGAATCTCCTCTGACAGCTGCTTAAAAACCACGAAGAGCTCGGGAGAAATTTTTGGCATCTGCACACATTAGTATGGGCACAGAACTCTATGCTTATTTTTATAATTGGAAATTCTTGGCGGGTTTATTTACCATTTTCTAGAAGGTTTTGAATCTTTCCTTAGCTTCAGCCTCTCGCCGGGTTTCTTGAATATATCAAGTACCCATCTCACAGTAGTGCATCATGAACTCATGAGTCCAAAACCTTTTCTTCAACTGAAAATTCACTTACAGAAATACAAACTTAACAATTATGGTTCCTTCCACACAAGTCCCCATTTTCAACTGATCCTTTAAGGTTTGACCTCACCTGACGAAAGCCAATAAGCATATCGGGCCAATGACATTGGCAATCCATTATTGGCTAAATGTAACAACATGCCCTAAGGCAGGTGCGGACTGGCCATCGGGAAGTTAGGGAATGTTCCCGGTGGGCCGGTCTTGTGAGGGCCGGTTTTTTTCCCCCCAACCCCAGAATTTATATATAGAAACATGTGTTAGTTTGAATTTGGTGTATGAAATTGGGCCGCTTGACAGCAAATTCCCGTGCTGCTTTTTGTTGCCAGTCCGCCCCTGCCTTCTGAGGGGCAGAAAATGGGACCAAATCACTAACAAATCAAAAAGCAATTGTCATGTTTTACCAATGCTTTTTATAAATCCACATTTGGTTGGAGTAATAGTAGGTAGGACTAGAAACACATAATTATCTGTTCACATGCTTGTGCGTTCACATGCTCCCAAGTCGGAAATACTACAAAAGTGGTACAGTAAGCTTCTTGTGCTCATTTTGTTGTTTATCATCAAAAGACTCTCCAGAGACCATTATTATCTTCTTCCAAAAGACATTGATTAACCGTAATTTTTGCAGTAATGCAGTAACAGTAAAGAGCTTTTGACAGTTTTTTGTTGTTGACAAAGCTGGAATCCTTTAGAAATGTTCAAAGTTTTCATTTCAATTTTTTGGATGAGAACTGGGAGTTCAGATGACGGGCAAAAATGAATAAAACAACACCCACGTAACCTACAAAGCAAACAACTGGCCTATTTTACTTTTTGTCATAATTAGCTAGCTCTCTATCTACTACGATCAAGCTACTAACTCTAACTAGTAAAGTGTTAGCTAGCGGCGACAATTAAACTTAATTAAAAAAAATATTTTTTGATAATTTTTTTAATAAATAAATTATATATATGTAAACATAAATGACTAAATATTTTTTTTTTAATTACATTTTCTTATAAATGTCAGGGCCCTGAGAGACCACCACTCCTATCCCGTTGTGCACTGCGAAAGCCATCAAATACTTTTTGGTGCCAAACCCTTATGACAGATATAAAGACAATAAAAGGTTTTATTTTTCTTGGACACAGCATCTCTTTAGTCAATAGGCTGGATAACTACACGTTGTTGTTATACGTTATAGCAAAGGAATTTCCAGATATGTAATTGTGGCTGTCAGCTGAATTGAACAATTTCAACACACATGGCCCATCTAATAAAAACCTTTCAATTGCCGTTGTTATACATGATTAATCAAGTTCAGCATTATTTTCGCAATAGGGGGAGAGAAGCCCTCCGCCTTAATATGTCTGCTGTGGAAGGGGCCAAAGGAACAACATCCTGTGAAACTAGAAGGTAAATACACAATGTACAATGAATGTATGCAGAATTCTGTCAAAAAGCTTACTTAAAAATTAATTTTTAACCAACCATTATTCTTTATGATGTTCTTTAAAACAGTGATGCACTCAAAATTGAAGATAATCTGTATGGAATGTCTTTTAGATTTTGCTTTAGTGTGTTAGCTAGCACGCACCACGAAAAAATGTTTTAAGTGGGAACCTGAAATTATTGAATCTACTAGAATTATGAAGTGTCTGTAAGTCAAGGCAAATATAGTCTTGTTATTGGATTTAGGTCTTATAGCTTCTGGTTTTGACCAAGCCCAAAAAATAAATAAATCCACCTTAACCCAGATATTGGTCCTGACTGAACCTCTTTAAGTCCCTTAGCTTTGTCTTTATTAATTTGTGAAGCAAAAAAATTTGTAAAGCAAAAAAAAATTTAAAAATAAAAAATAAAAACGACCACATGAAAATGGGGGAATATTTTGTATATAACAAAAGCGTAAAGTATGGAAAATAGCAGAATGGGAGGTGGAATTAGACCTTGGTGCGGTCAAGGATTTATGGTAAACAAAAACAAAACAAAAAACAAAAGGTTTATAAAAGGAGGGAGAGATAAAACAAACCTACCGAACATTAAAATAAATAAAAGTAGATCTGATAAAACTCCTTTCGCATTCTACAGAAAAAGAAGCTGTTCAGATGCTCTGTGAATAAACTTGAATAAAATACGAAACCCACTGAGTAAAAGTCACGCTGAAAATTTCTCTGCACTTGATTACACCCCTCTTGGCTGTATTTATTTGCACTTCAATTTTATTTTAAGCCCTGCTGTAGTTATTATCACAATGCTGAACCCCTTTATACTGGTGGACATGCTCGAGAATTGCTAAGAAATTTCACTCTAAATGTAAATGGGCTCGGTAATTGTTTTCTTTGTAAGAGAACTGCACTTTTATTTTAACTAATTTGAATTAAATGCCACCTATTTGGATGTGAATTGCTATAGGAGCCATTAAAAAAAATAACGTTAATGTCAAGGTAAATGAATATGCTAAATTGAAGATTCCCTTTTTTTTTTAAAGACACTTTTTTGTGATATTTATTTTTAAATACTGGAGGACACAAAAGACCACCTTTGGTAAGCTGCTGCTTCCCAAGAGTATTTTTGTTCATTGACTTCTTTTTTTGTTCTTCGATTAATCTAATTTATTGTACATTCTGCTAATCTTCATTGTAGTACAAACTAGTGGAAAATTGACTGCATCGCTGTAACCCCAATTTCTCACTTTCCGGCTGGGCTTTTCTTCTTCAGCTCCATATTTTGAAGAGGGCTTTTAAAAGGCTAATTTACACCACAAATAAAAGGCTAATTTACACCACAAATTAACGCTGCTTTCCCTACTCCAGATGACGAAAAGAAGCGAGCGTAGCACAATGCTACACAAGAGTTGGGGGTTTCGAATTGACAGAAAATGTAGTTTTATTTAAACTTACACGGACAAGATGCGTTCCTGCTGGAGGAAATTGGGCAGGAGGCAGTCTGCCCACTGAAGCAGACGATTTATTTTACTATCCTGCTAGGCTGACACTATCACTGGTGTTGCAGTTCTCTCTGTACTGTCGCTTTGTCTCCTCTCAAACAGAGCTACGTTCTCTCTTCACACAGCCCCTCTTATCTCTCTGGGTGAGTGTCTGGGCCCTTGGAGGTTTATCTCTCCCCCACGAACAGCCGCCCCGCCATACAGCCGAGATGTGGCAGACATTCCTGGACATGGCCACTTCTTCCATCAACGTTTTGCTTGAGAACCTCCACCGATAAGGCAAAAAATCGAAAAGATCTCGCTCACTTTCTCACTCGTGCATATGGACTCACACAAAAATATCCAGTGCTTCTCTTCTCGTCAGTATAGGATTGTGACCCATTCTGTGCATGAGGTGGAATCAGAAGCGGTAACTCTAATTCAGGGAGATGGGGGTGTGTTTCCATGTAAATCAGAAATAACATTACACCAATCAATAATTGTGTAACCGATCAAAGTGATCTCTGGGCGTGAGTCACGCACAGCTCCACCGCTTTACTAAGACCACTTTGAGTGCAATTATGGTCTTTAGAACATTTTTTATATTAGCCTCAGTGAAATATAGGAATCTTTGTGCCAGATGAATGTCGTAAGTGAGTGTGAGAATCCAACTCCATTAGTTCCACCCTCCGACTCAAATCCTAAGCAGCTAGACCGCTTTAAATAAGTATCATCGTGGAACAATGAGAGCCAACAGAGCAGAGCCACAAGGTCGCTGCATGTCGAGAGGAACGCACTAGAATTCCTTATCATTCGTCAATGGCCGAGTTTGTCCACAATTGATGATGACCTGATGTGATTATGAAAGGGATACATCACGTGAGGTGGAGGACCTTGGAGACTTGGGTTTTCTCGCTGCAGGATCACAATGTGTTGGTGGGTCTAGTCCCTCACACCCTTTTCTCCCCTTCCTGGGGGATCTCTTTTTGTGATGGAGCACAAATGACCCGGCTTTGGCTCTAGTCTAATACAGCCCTTGGTACTTTTCATGTAAAGTAGGCTTTGACGGTCCTGACATCGATACGCCCAGACCCTGGTACCAGAGGTCTTCTTCATGGACTGGACCACCAACGAGAGTCCCAGTCCTTCATGGCAGAGTGCCGTGACAGCCATTATGGATTACAACATCTAAACGTCCTCGTATCAGCACACCCTATATTTCTCATCACTTAAAAACATATGGTCTGGCTGAACAGAGTGGTGTTTTTTTATCACCCTGAAGAGTCTGGTTCCTCTCAAGGTTTTTTCCTACTTGCATCTCTTTGAAATTTTCTTGTAAAATTAAAAGTGCTATACTTCTATTTCAAGAGAGTGATACAGCCTGAAACCAAATCAAAACTTTGGCAACCCGCTAATTGCACTTTACATAACCGCATTTAACAGCATTTTCATTTCCTGAATAGAAATAAGATACAACAAAAAAATGCTATCAAATACAATATTAGCAGACCGTTGAAGTTTTGATTTGGTTTCAACAAAATCATGAATGCATAGTTAATTTATAAAAGGACATTTCTCTTCAGAATTTGCCGTCTTATGAGGTACTAACTTAAAACAAAAGCACATCTTGCACCATGTCTAGCTTGTGCTGTTCGAAGTATTATTAGCTAAAAAAACATGTTCTTCCGGGTTCTTTTGTCTTGTCTCTAACTTACCAGACGTCTTTAAATCCTTGGGCGTCAGGACTATCTCTCCAATCAAACAATGCCAACGTAACGGCTATTGTCAAACATAGCAACATAATTATGCACTGAATAGCTGCCTATCAGTAACAGACTAAAGTACATAAAAGTGCCAGACCCCGCAGAGTGGAAATATACTACTGAGCACTGCTTCCCAAAAGCGTACCTTGGCATCCGCAGCATTCGGAAACTCACTTTAATCTCTGTTTGCTGAAAGACGCCACAGGTATCTGAAAAGCCTGCTAATCAGAAATTAATAGCTCCAACCTTGATAGCGGCTCATTGATCAAATGTGGGCCTGCTTTCATTTGACATCCAGTTCCGCACCAGGTTCGGTTACAGCCATGCCATAGACCACAATGACGCGACAGTCCTGGGCTCACACACAAGGGTTGTGCTGATTGTTGCAACACCTCCTTAGGGCTTACAGGATGCACCAGTAAGCCTGAATGGTACAGCACACAGATTTCAGCACTACTGTCTGTCTTCTCCCCACTTCCATAGCAGGAGCACCAGGCCTTTCACAATTCACCAGAGAGCAGTCTGCCCTACTCCGCGCCGCTCCGGCTTGTTCTTGGCCCTCCACACATGCTACCTCTGTGTCAAGGCTGGCCTCGTTAACATAGCATATTGCACCTGTAAACCCTGGACGTTTTTCCCTTTCACTTATATTCCTTAGCTTTTATTGCGCCATTTTCTGTCTAAAGGAGCAAATCGTTTACCTGCTGTGCATGTTGTGTAGCCATCTGGCTACTTTCCATTTCCACTGGTCACACAGAGTCCCTGGCATCTCATCTCCACACAAAATGGCACAGGAACATCTCGCCCCAAGGAAAATTGAGTTTCGGTTAACAAAAGCTTGAATTGGAATTGCCTATGTCCTCGAAAAGTAAACTAAAGGAGTGTGTTTATATATGCAACCCAAAGTGGTGGAGAGAACAAACACTAACCCATGCACCACAGGACACTATGCTGTTTATTGTTGTTCTCTCAGAGTCCTTTAACTGAATAATGCAGCAACAACAATGACATATACTAGATTGTGTGCCTTGCGGCTTTTTATTGTGCAATGTATTCCTTAAATTCAAAGGGAAAAGCTGACTTCATCATAAACTACACCATTTTTTGTCCCAAAAATTTGTCTTCTGCTAACATTCAAAAACATATAATATTGTATATTGTCTGTGAATATTGTAATATTGTAATATAGTGTCCCATTGGTTCTCTTTGGTAATGTTTGTTACCTTCTTTTTCAGGCAATGAGTATGTTGTGAATATCAAGGAAGCCTCTGTTTATTTTGTATAATATTCTAGTGCTATGATCTTTTGCATCCAATGTCGTGATTCCAATCGTGCAATGACTTATTCATTGTCTTCCTCAGATTCAAACACAGCAGCTTTTTTAAGCACTAAGCTGCATAATCTTTGCCTTGTCAAAATATACATGGTTAAAAGTATGTGGACCTGCCTTCAAATCTGTGGATTCAACCATTTCAGCCACACCCATTGCTGAAAGGTGTAAAAAGTCAAGCAAACAGCCATGCAATCTCATTAGACAAACATTTGCAGTAGAATGGCCTGTACTGAGGAACTTATTGATTTTCAACAAGGGTTTCCATGGCCGAGCAGCTGCACTCAAGCCTAAGATCACCACGTGCAATGCCAAGTGTCGGCAGGAGTGGTGTAAAGCTCACCGCCATTGGACACCGGAGTTTTGGGAACGCCTTCTCTGCAGTGATGAATCACACTTCCCCATCTGACATTCCAATGGGCTAATCTGGGTTTGGTGGATGCTAGGAGGAAGCTACCTGCCCAAATTCATAATACCAACTATAAAGTTTGGTCGAGGAAGAATGGTGGTCGAGGACTTTTATGGTTTGAGCTAGGCACAATAGTTCCAGTGAAAGGAAATCCAAACGCTAAAGCACACAATGACATTCTGGATGATTCAGTGCTTCCAAGTTTGTGGCAACAGTTTGGGGAATACCCTTTCCTTCAGAAATGGTTTGTCGAGACCGATGTTAAAGAACTTGACTGGCCTGCACAGAGCCCTGACCGCAACCCCATAGAACACCATTGGGATGATTGATATTTGAGGCTGTAAGTGGAAGGCCTCCCTAGAAGAGTGGAGGCTGTTATACCTTCAACAGGGGATTAACTCCATGATTTTGGAATAAGATGTTCGACGTGCAGGTGTTCACAAACTTTTGGCCATGCAGTGTGCATTTATTGTTAAAAGCCTCAGGAAAAAAAAAAAGGTTTGTAAGTGTTCCGTCTTGATATTTAAAGAACTAAAAGAAAAAGAAGGCAAACCTCCATTAATTGTTCCGTTTAAACATTTTATTAAAACATTCTGTTTTTGTTATCTAGGAATTCTCTTTGTTGACTAGTACAACACTTAGACACATTTTATATCATGTGATACTCTTGCTTAACAGCTGCCCTAATCTAGGGCATCATACATGGTATAAAATCTGACCCATTTATGCAGGAACATATTCAATAAAGCAATTTGGGTTAAGGACCTTAACCTGAGGATTATAACTCAAGTTCCCTTCCTGGGATTATAACCACCTGATGCCACCTGATATCCGCCTGGACTACCCTGTAGTACTCCGTTATGCAACATGCACAGGACAGGTAGTGGTGTCAAAGGGTTCAGACTGGGTCAACATAAAGTCATAGTAGCTCGCCCATCAAGTTAAAGGAAAAGGGGGCAGGCTCTGAGAAGACTTTGGGCTAGGCTATCAGCTACTTCAGAGGTGTGACAGCTTCTTTGCATACAATCTGATACGCAAGTGAGCCGTGGGTTTGATCAAACTTCAGTTTTGGGTCTGTGTAAGAAAAGAAGTAGAGAACTTTCAGTTGGTTGTACACTGTCATTCTACAACAGTCCCAGGCATGGCACAGAAGAAGGACTGCTCCTCCACATATTATTTCTATGAAGACTGTGCATTGCATCAGAATTTATATCCAAAAACCTTGATGTTTTAGGATTTATAGGGGGTGGGAAATCAAATTTTTTGACAGAAATGGCAGACAGGAAGAGGCTTTGGATGACAAACAACAGCATGTTTACCCGTCCCTCAGATGCCCCTGGTGGTGAAGCTGAGCATCGCGGCTCTTTTGAAAAGACATTCTGCGTCAATAAAAACCGCCCCGGCCTTTTCACATATGTGACCTTTCTTTTGATCCTGCGCTGTAAACGTTGACTGCTGCACCGCTGCCTCTGGCACTCCCATTCTCCCGCCAAGAGGAAAGCTACTCTCAACCTCTTGTCCGATAGGAGCTCTGTGCTTCAGCATTCATGTTACTTTGATTAAGGGGCACTGTTGGTGACATCACCGCCGGGATCACATGTTTTGCCCCACCATTTGTACCCGTATTTTGTATTTTGGGGATTGAGTCGTATTGGAGGATTGCATATTCTGACATGCAATTAGTTCCAAAGATTACCAGCACAGGTATATGTTGTCTGGCAAAAGACTTATATAAGATACAGACAAGTAGTATGCAGCTCAACAAAACAACCCTAAAGGATTTTTTATAAAGACTCAATTATTTATTTCTTCATGGCCCCGGTTTTTTTCAGAAAATGACAACGGACTAACATTATTGAATGACATACTCAGGAACTTCAAACAAATGGCATAAAAAACAAACAAAAAAATTATTCCGGCCCTTTCTGGACCCCTGGAGACAAAATGATTTTAGAATACACAGAAGTGACAAGAATTGAATATAATAGAATGTTAATATAATATAATAGAATGTAGTCTTCAATAGAACTTCATCATTTAATCACTGCATCTGCATCTGGATACGCCGTCCCAGTCTACAAGCTAATAGCAGCCCCTTAATTTTCAATTACTTATAATTCAGCATTACAACATCACAATCCTGCAAAACAGAGCAGTTGAATTATCTTATTGAAGTGTTCTGTAAAACACAACCTGAAGAAGGATTTCAGAGCACAGTTTTAGCATTTGCCACGTTGGGATGTTTCAAAAGCTTTTGTTTCCTGCAGTATAGAGTATCTACAGTTTATTTTCTACAATAAGCAGATTAAGTCATTCTTGCTGTTCAATTGTTCATGCATATTTTATCACAGAGAATTCCAAGTCAGGTTTTATAAAAGACATTTTGTATAATGACTGAAAATCCACTAGACAAAGTAATTATTTCTCACAGCTATGCCAAGGAAAAATAAACTATTACATGTTCCCCACATCCATGTACTAAAGTGACTCTAGCGTTAAAATAAATGTATCTGCGCAATAAAAATGTGATGCCACTAAACAAAAAGACAAGTTCAGAGATTTAATACTGTGTGTCAATCTCCAGCATCCACCTTTTTAACCTTGGGGGAGAGAGAAAAAAACCCAAGAGAAATCTGCTCTTGTTACACTGCTGCATGCTCTCAAGTGAATTAGAAATCTCTGGTGCAAAGCGTCATAAACGGACATCGTTTTAACAGGACAGATGTGAATCACATTGCAGCACTACTCCCTGTCTCCGCTTGTTCCATAGTGCTCTGAGCTCACACCCGCCTTAACCTTGCCCCCCACCCCCCATTTTCCAACTGTTTTAATGAAAGTCCTTTTTTCAAGCCAATTTTACTGACTGCTAGTTTGATCATTCTCGGGTGGGACAGTTTTGGGTGCACTCTAATCTTTTTAAACAGCACTAGTGACCACCACAGCACCCCATCCCTTTACTTCACTGTTAAAGGTGACATTCATTCTGGCCTTTTTTAGCTCTCGGTTCAACTGAGATGTGACTTGGCCATTACCGAGGGGTTGGATGGAGACTGAACCAGGTGGGCTCCCTGGCGGCCCTCCCCGTCTCTCCCTTCTCAAGCCCTCAGCTGTGGACCACCAGGCTCAGCGCACAGTGCGGCAGGGCCCCTCACTGTCAGGAAAACTGAAGACTACGTATGGTTTTGGTATCAGTGGCGATGCACAGTCTGTGTGTGTCGTTGCCCGAGTCTCTCACTCCGCCCCGTTGTGGTCCATTAAACCTGCTTAACAATTTTAAGGTGTGCAGATTCATTTAACATTATATTGCATGATAGGGGCCACATGAAGATGACCATAAAAGAAAACCAGGGGAAACAAATTAAATGGAAAAAATTGGATGCACCATTTCGGTGGATACTGGACAATAGCTCTGTTTAGTACTTTATTTATTATTGAATCTAGGAAACAGTAGTGAAACGGCATGCTGCCTGACAGGAAAGTGCTGACAGTAAATTTTTTGCATTGTAAAGGAACTATATTGTACATAGGACAACATTAACTAAAAATGAATCTTCTTTAGGTTGGCTGTACTATACATTTATTTGGTATTCTTGCAAAACAACGTATTGTGACAACTCTGGCAATTTTTGTCACTCCCTCTGGATCATTAACACTGTCCTCTTGCATAAAAGAACTCAACCTTCCAGGATTATGTTTAAACAGGATGGTACATGTGTGTTTAGTATTTACAGGGCGTCAAACAAAAGAAAAAAAAATTCACGAAAAAAACCCAAACAAAAGCCTAACTCCTGGATGGAGGGCTAATTATACAAGAATCTCTAATTGTCCAGGCAGCTAAGCTGCTTACCAGTTCAGAACACCAGGACTTTTAAGGCATACCTACTGCTCTCAATACTGCTCTCAATACTGCTCTCAATACTGCTCTCAATACTGCTCTCAATACTGCTCTCAATACTGCTCTCAATACCAAACTCACTCTCCTCAACCAACTGGTTGAGCCAGCCCCTTTTTAAAGGCTGCCAATTGGTTTTATTGAAGGTAGCTGTTCAATCAATTACCCAATTCATTAAATCAATCAAAAATGGATGCCCGTCCATCCCATGCCCTGGGGACTGAAGCCCTACTGCACCAGGCCAATAGGACTACATTACCTTAAAATGGGTAGAGGCTGTGCAAAGTCTGTGGCCCAAAATACCATCCCTCGACCACAGTGCCCCACACTTCAACACAGTATCTACAAAAAGTTAACATTCCAGGAGAAAGAAAACACAGCATCTAAGCAGCAAATCAATAAATGTTAATATAAATGAAGGTTAGGTTGCCGATGTAGAGACAGTGAGATGAGGTACTGGGTGCTGGGACAAAGAGGTGAGGTTCAGGGTGCAGAGACAATGAGATTAGGTTCTGGTTGCTGAGACAAAGGTGATGATCCGGTTGCTAAGACAAAGAGGCAAGGTTCTGGGTGCTGAGCGAGAAATTCGTTATCTTTTTCCACCTATTTCTAATTCCCAAATAATAACTTGTCTCCATGGAATAACTACAGTTATGGAATGCTATCATAACACAAACAGTGTGTAACTCACCAGAGTCTCACTTGAAACCTACCTTGAGCCTTTGTATGACTAACAGCAGTACAATATCGATAAATAACATCCTCCGGTTTCACTACATAAACAAAGAGACTAGTTCCACAATCCTCAAAGTGAACCCTCGAGTCATGCGTCATTAGCACCCCAGATTATTCTCTTCGGAATGAATCAGGAATGTCTGTGGGAGAGAACATTGCTTAGAATAGTGAATCGTGGCCAGAAAGCAGAGTTTGAAGAGACTGACCAGGGGGGTTCTTAAGAGGAAGGCGACAGCATGCAGTCTGTCAGCCAGCTGAAGACGAGTCTTACTAGCTTCAGAAGATCTGGAAATTTGTGCTCATCTATTGCCATTGTTTTTGGGGTCTGAATACGTAAAGGTGAATTTTAACCCCCAACCACCATCGGTGAGACTCAAGTCAGCTCATGTCACTTTCTGGCTTTCCAATTATCCACCCATCTTTTTCAGATGGAATGTTTTCATCTCCCATCAAACAGAGCTTTGAAACAAAACTCTTTGTAAGAACAACACAACCAAATAGAATCATAAAATAACTCACAATTAAAAAATGTTGCATTCCAACACTGGAGTTGTTCAAAGAGTATTCCATTGTTCAGCTCTGCTACACCCACAGGGGTAAAGATGGAGGACAATGAAAAGATTTCATATAGTTCTGATCACTTTCATGTTTTATATTCAGATGGTAAAAATATGTCTTTGTCTTTTTTGACGTTTTTGATCTGCTCACACATTCTATTTAAATGAATCATGTAATCGAGACCATGTGACTTTACCATTTCATATGCTTGCTTTATTAAATATAAAGCCATGCGGCTGGACAGTTCTCACTGTAGATTTTTTTGCCACGTGCTTTTGAACCTGGATTCCGGTCAGTGCTTTAAAGGCCCAATAAAACGCTTTCATGCCTCATGACGCAGCAGAATCACAGTAAAGTAAAATAATATGATGTGTAATAAAAATCTAACACAGCACAGGAATTAGCAGAGTAAATATATGACTTGGCATTGAGCTTTTCTGTATTTATTGAATTAAGCAAGAAGCAAGGTTAATAATTATAAAAAAAAAAGAAGTTGCACTTCATCAAGCAATTCAAGCATTTTTCATCACAAAGTGAGTTTTATGCAGTAACTTGCTTGCCAAGTTCACATTTTCATCTCAGTATAATGTCTCTTCAGTACATCTACGTGGTGACTCCCTTTCGGAGCAAGCAGGGCAGGGCAGAGTGTAGATATCCCATTTTTAAAAGGTAGACTTTTACAAACACTAAAAACAGAGCACATATGTGCTCAGGTCAAGCAGAGAACAAGACAACATGCTAAAATGACAGACGTTTGCTTTGCTATCGTTGGGTAGTAACCAGCTATGGTAGCTTTTACTGTAGGGAACTTATTACTACTGTAGAAAATGTATATAGAAGTTCACCTCTCTTAACATACGTCGGTCTGATCGGTTATTGTGTAATTCCACCCTCGCCACACTTTTATATATACTGCTTTTGAAGCCATGTTACACGGTACATTAAGTAGGCAGCGTCAGTTTCATGCAAGTATGTTGTGGTTATACATTGAGGTGTATACAAGTGTGCAGATATTAAATTTTTAATTTACCAAGTAATTACAATTGAAGGTATAACTAATTGTAAGTAGATAGTTAGTGACAGGAACCTGTTGAATGACAGGGGACCCAGAAGTCAACAGGTGACAAAAAACAAACAAGGATCGGTTACCCTAGGGTAACATATTTTTGGGATGTACACCAATATATGCTTTGCATTGCCACAAGGGCATGTGTTCCAGACCACCAGTAGAGCTGGTAAATAAACTCCCCGCAAAAACACCAAATTAAAAAATGAAATGAACATCAAAAGACCCAAAGGCTCAGGTAGGGAGTGTGCCACTTAATAAATGTCCAAATAAAATCTATTAAAGAAAAAAGAAATGAGAACAATAGCCATTAACTACTAATTTAGTCACTCTGGCAAATAACCTTATATTGACCAATTATAAAATCACTGAGACGCGTTCAGCACATTGATTTAGTGATCATGGTTACGCACTGCCTCTTTAATGCACAGGAAGCCAGGCCTGACTCCTTCCCCAGCATGTCTGAGAATGAGCCTCCAACACAAGCCCCACACCTGTATTCAAACATTTTAAACCTTGAAATCTCCTCTGATGAGTTAAACAATTGAACCGGATTGTCTATAACATTTACTCCACAATATACATTCTTAATACATCCATAAATACGCACAGCTGGGTTGACTGGTGTTCCTCAATTACTATCCACTTAAAACCCTTAATTAATGAATCAGTCAAATTTAACATCTCTTTTAACAAATCTTTTACCACCCCCCCACCTCTGTAAAGCACTGAAACTCACATGAGATTTGTTCCGCATTGTTATAACCCACTCACACGTTGGTATCAGAAGTCATATCTGGCAGTTTGCTATTTTTATTACAATAATATATTTATTACTGTATAATATTTATTTTAGAAAATAATTTATAAAGAAAGATTTAAAATAATGGGCAGTTTAAACACAACGTTCCAGTGTGAGTATTTTGTAATTGCAAAGATATAACCCAGAAAACCAGAAATGTATAGCATGGACTGAAAAACCACATAGCCCCCAGTTTTTAGACCGGGCAGGAGAGGCCACATAAAATCAATAGCGTTTTGCTATGTGTGCAGAGACGGTCCAGTGTCTGAATGCCTCAGGTTACAGATTCCTAAGGGCAGATGCAGAGCATACCTGCACACCTATTCCAGTGGTGCAGATTTTTTAGCATGGCATTCTGAACCCTGCTATTTTCCCTGTTCCTTCGGTAAAAAACAAAACAACCTGGGAAGGCAAGTCTGAGCTGCCTTTACTGTATATTTTGCAACACAAGCATTATAAAATGTACCACACGTTAACGTACATTATACTGCAATGCATAGCAGTCAGTTTCAAAATTGTAGTACATACTTAAAAAGTCATACATAGTGGTCTAAATGAAAATTGTGGAAAATGAGTTTCACTGTAGTAGCATACAAGTGATTTTCCCCTGTACTTACATGGGTAACCATACGTAAGGATTACACATGTATTTTTGCAGTAACCACAACACACTACGTGAATACACGGTTAATTAGAAACGCGTAATATAAAGTGTTGCCATTTTTTGTTTTGCTCCTGACTTTTTGAAGAAGATTTTTCAGGACACCACCATGTTATGTGCGGCTGTGCTGACAATAGACATTGACCAAGGTAGTATTGACAACATAAGAAAGATTAAATGTCATTAAGCTCCATGAGCAAATTATTGCAGTCATTGTAGTTACGAATGGGGGAGTATTTAATTGCAAATGAATCCACGCATTACATAGCTGAAGCATGCTAATTCTTTTGTCAGTAATCGGACAATGTCGGTTACTTTTCTGTACAGTAATAAACTAAATCAGGCTAGCAGTGCTACCACAATCCAGTCTTAGTTTAATCTGATTGGCTGGCTGGGTTCACAGGATGGAAGTAAAAATAAAAAAAATAAAGGTAACATGAGTAGGAAATACTTCTAATTTTAAGTTATATAAAGTTTAATAAACTCCCTTCGTAATGGGGTCTTCTGGAAACTGAGATAAACAACAAAATGGAAACGAACTGATGCCCTGTTCCTCCCCAAGAGACTGCACTCCTCACTGCTTTTGGAGTGGCAGTTTTAATTGCTTCGGGATCTCCCTAAAACATGGTGGGGAAGCCATGGAGAGATGCGTTTATTACTGAGGTGTGGAATAGCAGTGCATGGGTAGTTCCTGGGCATAGGCAGCTTTGGGGGGGGGGGGGACAAAAAAAAAACTATAAGCCTATCAATCTTCTTGGCCTTGGGTCAAGAAATCAATTCCGAGGCTGCGCTTAATAGAGTTGTGAGAACGTTCTGTCTTCCAGCCCAGCCGTTCACCCTGGAAACTTCTTTCTTGCAGATACAATTGTTCAGCAGTTGGCTGATTCAGTTGACTCCTCTTCCAAGTCGCTCTTCAGGCTTTTGAAGAGAAATCAAACATGCTGCTCCTAATGGAGAGCAACATGACCTCCCTGGTTTCAATGAGGTCTCCTTACGATTGGAGGAGAGGTCTGTTCTTCTTGATGGTACTGTCAGCATGCAGGTGCCCGGAGAGCCAATGGGAGATGCTGGTTAGCTATGAGCATAGAGATTGTGTGGTGCTGCTGT
Organism: Hiodon alosoides; assembly: GCA_025775065.1. Classification (NCBI taxonomy): domain Eukaryota; kingdom Metazoa; phylum Chordata; class Actinopteri; order Hiodontiformes; family Hiodontidae; genus Hiodon; species Hiodon alosoides. The sequence continues at coordinate 18,620 of JAOYSI010006874.1, read as the reverse complement.
CCTCACCTGTTCACAATTGGCCGATGTATTGTTTGTAGCGACAAACAGTGGTGGCACTGAGGATTTGTTCAAGCATGATGAGACAGTAAAAGACTCGTTGTGGCTTTGGGTCTGTGACCCAGTGCATTTATCCCCAGGACAGGGGTCGACGGGATTAGCGGTGATCCCTACTACTAATCTTGGCAGAGATCCTCCATGAAAATCCAGCTAATCGCTAATCTCCATAATCTGGAAGAAATGCTAGATCGCCACAGCCACCTCACGGCTTCATTTGTCTTAACTTTTATCTTCATCGAACCCTCTTCATGCAGGTTTTGCCAGAGTATTCATAATGAGCTGTTAACCAACCAGTGATATGTGTTAGGATTGAATACCAAATGTCTGTTTTGCAATACCGGCGGTTCAAATGATCTGCAGCCTTGCAGTGCTTAGCCTCGAATTACAAATGAAAAACGTTTGCAATGACAAATTGAGAGGTCCTCAATTATAGTAATGAAATTATTTTGTAATGATTCAATATAATAACATATGTCTGATAAAAAAAACAATGAAGTATAATAGCAGGTTAATCGCTACAGCACAATACCCAGAAATAAGAATCTATGCCATTGTATGCAGACACACACCTTCTTTCTACGCCTCTATTAGGCTTGAGAAGAATGCTTTTAAAAGCCCGTCTTACACTGTGGGTTTTCCTGAAGGCACTATTTCTCTCCACACTTAAACACTACTCAGGGTCTAAAGCAAACTTACCATGTGTAGCCACGACAAGGCTGGTGTATTTTCCAACCCTCTCTCCTAGTTTGTGTGTGTGCACTAACATACTGTTTGGCTGGAAACATTCTGTTCGGCTGGAAACTGTTCCAAAAAAATAACTGGAATGAACTGGCAATTTGCCTTGAGACGGAGCAGAGGGGGCCTGTTCTTTTAATGCAATCTAAACTATGGTTTAATATTAAACAAATATCTGGGAAAGGGAATAAATCTGTCCGTTTTCCGCTGCTCTGGATCAAACAACATGACTGCTGAGACAGTGCAGGGGCGATGTACAAGAGACAGTCCCGGACTGGGGGCGAAGGGAAATCGAGCTAATCAATCGATTCCTCTGTCAACGGCTGCATATTTTGGCAAAGCTTGAGGCTTCCCTGGCCAAAAAGGAGGACTGAGATGAAAGTGAGTCAGAAAGAGGAAAGACAGACCGGTGCAGGGTGGAAATGAACGCCGTGGAGACGGATGAACGTCGCATCGCTGATGGAGAGAAGGGCGCAAGTGCTGGTTACCTTAATGGGATAAATGTCCGCCACAAGCTTCCTTCCATCAAAGTGGAAACAATTTCGAAATCCGGTTATGTCACATAGGTCTATGTTTGGGAGTTTAAATTACGTAAATGTTCAAGGATTCTTTACCCTGTTGAAATATGAAAGGTCCTACAGACTGCATGGGGTCCAGTTATATGAGACGAAGGGAGATGTTTATGAGACACTGAATGTGTGCCGATTCTCTCCCTACAGTTATATACAATAGTGACTTTCTGTGCCGTATTTAATTGAAAAACTTAGCTTAAAAGAAGAACTATTATTGAAGACTCAATGTTTTGACAAACTACACGCATTTGTGCAGGAACTGAGATGGCCAGCACATTGGAACACACTCAACATGTTGTTCAATCCATAACTCATTATAAGATTTGATCAATACATTTGCCTTGATCTCCATTAGACATTTCTGGGAATAATGTACGATAACCAGTAACTTTCAAACAGCTTCCATTATACAGTTAAGTTAGCTGGTTATATAGGGACAGTACGAAACATACACCCCCTAAAAACAAAAAAAACCAAAGCATGATATGAAACACTATATTTCACTATATGAAAAAAAGTTTAAATTGGGAAAAGTTATCTCCAAGCTACATAGTATGACGGCAGTAACAGAACAGCTCAGAATTTTATGGCCCTCATCCCGTACCTAACCGGCTGCCTTCAACCCCCAATTGGGGTGAACGTTTCTTATCTTTTGGCAATTAGGTGGAGAATTCGGAACCCCAGCTCCTACAGCTTTGTAAATGCAGCTTAACCCAGCGTCACCGAATCCATTATTCATTTTTTTTCAGTCAGCTAGCGATAAAAATCAATTTCTGCTTGAGGGAGCGACAGAGAGTGTTCAGTGAAAAATCAAATATGAATTTTAATGGCCTAATAAACATGGACCTGATTAACTCACATTCCTGCCGTTCTGTGTTTAAGGGCTGAAATCCGATCGAGTAAGATTTATTACACACTCCTTTCAAAAGCAGTCGAACTCCGGGCCTCCCCAGGGACTCAGTCGGCATAGGCACTTGGACGAGCAGGGCTGAAACCAGCTGACGTCATTTGCAGACCGTGATCGGGAGAGTACAGCGGTGGTCGCACAGTTGGCAGAGTGCTGCCCAGACTGGTGGTGGAGTTGTCTTGGCTTCTTGCTAATTAATGTCTCCTATCATCTTCTAGGGCGCCTACAGGCTTGCATTGCCTTCTTCGATTGGTACTGGACCATTGGTGCGGACAGTGTAGGTTGCAGAGTGCAAAAGAGACAGGTGGCTCAAACCAGGATTGAAGGACACTAAAAGCATTTGTCTGCATTTCGCATTAAGCACCGTTAATTTGTCTGCAGTTTTATGTCTGTCCCCCCGATCTGAGTCTGTAAGGCAATATGTCTGTTCCTTTCAGGCCTAGACGGAGGGTGGCGAACATCTGGGTCGTGGCCCAGTGTTCCGGCTGTCCATGGAGCCCACCCCTGTGATCTGTGAGGGAAGTTGGGAATGGACTTCAGGAGGTCATTCCTCCCCTAGCTGCAAGCTTCTGGAAGACGCTATTAAGAATGGCTGACAGGCAGTGCTTTCAGCATATTTAACCTTTATATTATATTGATGTAATTCCACAGACACCTGGAAAACATGCAGTTATATTATTTATCACCCTGCTTCCACCATACTCATTCACATAAACCACATACGCTAGGTACACTGGGCCGTTTGCTTATCTAAAGTTTTGTGCTTGTTCTTCTGTATGTGTGTGGAAGAGATGGCCGTTTGCGAACTTAAAGCTTTGTGCATGTTATTCTGTACATGTCTGAACATTTTATTAAATTTTTTTGGCAACTGTTGTTATTTTTAAATATATAATTTGGAGGACAAGTGCATACACAGAGATTTCACTCTTAACACTACCAAAACAACAAATTTCAAAATATCTGTATGCGGTTTCGATGATTCAAGAGATTACGGTCTGTGTCTGGACATATGATTAGCAAATGGTGTGCTGAATTCACAACAAGAAAAACTCATCTCATTGACTGGCGAGGCAACAGGAACCTGGCTCACAAATTGTGCCCTTATGCTGCTATTTGAATAAGCTACTGTGGATATCCAGCTTCAGGAAATCCAGGGTAATTTCTAAGCGTCCATTTTCACATCTGTTACAAGGCGAAATTGCTAGCCTTTATAGAAGAGTGAGTTCAGGCCAGAGGCACACTGTGTCTACTGAGTGGTTCCTGTCTCCCAGGAAGTTATCCATCTGGGTTAATTGCACATTGTTGGAAGTGTAAAAATGACACCAGGGTGGGATTATGGCAGAGGATTCATAAGCTCCTGTTGTGATGACAGACATACTATGTCCTCAAGGGAAATCAAAACCCAAACATAAAAGAGGCAACATTGGACTCACTCAATATCGCTCAACCTGTCTTATATAGATTTCTATTTGTTTAGGATGTACACTGACGGCTGACAATGTGAGCATGTAATGACCAGAAACGGCCTTTTAATATCACCAGAGATTTAGTTTAAACCATCCTCAGGTCAATTATCTCCTCCTCTAGGACATGAATGGATAGGTCATCAATATCAATTTTACAAATGGTCTCTGATTCACACTATGTGAAGTGAAAAGGGAACATGCAATAAGAGGCTCACAGTTCTGATCCACACTAAGTGACGTTAAAAGGGAACGTGCAATAAGAGGCACACAGTTCTGATCCACACTCAGTGACGTTAAAAGGGAACGTGCAATAAGAGGCACACAGTTCTAATTCACACTATGTGAAGTGAAACGGGAACGTGCAATAAGAGGCTCACAGTTCCGATCCACACTCAGTGACGTTAAAAGGGAACGTGCAATAAGAGGCTCACAGTTCTGATTCACACTATGTGAAGTGAAAAGGGAACGTGCAATAAGAGGCACACAGTTCTGATCCACACTCAGTGACGTTAAAAGGGAATGTGCAATAATAGATAGCTCTATTTAAAATTCACCTGTTTTCACTGAGAAAGTAAAGGTCAAAAGCAATCTCAACGGTCTCCAGCATTTGTTAGAGTTAACAGAAGCAACAGGCCCTGGCATATTTTTGGGGGGTTAGTGGACGTCTCTGTGTTTTCCCTGCGCTCAGGACCTGAGTGCTGCTGAAAGTGAGGCACTGGAGTGGTTCAGTCGGTAAAAGTGCTCCCTCGAGCACAGACCAAGCCCTATGCCGGTTGGAATCCAGCTCATGTCATTAGCTCATGGTGAGCAGTTCACGAGAACTTGCTGTAAACGTTTGCAGGGTGAGCAGTTCACGAGAACTTGCTGTAAACGTTTGCAGGGTGAGCAGTTCACGAGAGCTTGCTGTAAACGTGGAGTGGTTGAGTCGATAAAAGTGCTCTATGCCGAGCCCTATGCCGGTTGGAATCCAACTCATGTCATTAGCTCATGGTAACCGAGAGAGCACAGCGGTGCTGCACAACAGGCAGAGCACGGCCCGGGCTAGGTTTGCTCAAAACTCGACAAGGCTTCTCTCAGCTTGTCGCTAACGAGCGTCTCCCGTCAGCTGGGCTTGCAGTACCGTCGAGAGGGAAGTGCCTCCTCTCCGATCTGTGCAGAACCTCTCGAAGGGGCTGTGTAGCCTGCAATGTGGAAAAGAGATGGGTTTGCTGAAAGCTGACCAGGATTGGAGGAGCCTAGTTGTGCTTTCACACCCTCTACCTGTGTGGCAGTAGGAGTCGAGACGCACAATTTCTGATTGGTGGGGAAAGTTGCTCAAAATAATATTTAAAAAAGAGTGTAGAATAGAATTGTTAGATCATAGAATTGTTTTTTCGGTGGGCTCAGACGCCCCCCCCCCCTTCTGTTGCTTGAAAGAAGCAACGTGCAAGCTTTAAAACAGAGGACTAAAAAGTTGGATAAATATCTAAAATGAAAACAATCACATTATTAACTGTTGTACTATGACAGCTTAGTATTATCAATTATAAAATAGCTGTTGATGGTAATTTGTGCCTTTTACTGAATTGGGGCCTGTGGAATTCTTAGCACCGTGTTCTGGGACTTTGACCCCAAATATTTTTTTCTCCTCTTTTTGAAGAGCCCGAATCCTTTGATGGTAAACTAATCACATTCCCATCGATATTGTTGCACAACGCTATTAACTTAATTTTTCTCTGTCGAGAGTGCCGGCCTGTTGGTTAGCATGGAAACAGTGCCAAAGAGGGATTTCACAATCTCATTGGTAGCATAAATCCCAGAGAAATGAAAAAAATGAATCAGAAATCTGAAAAATGATTTTTCATCCACACAGGGGATGGTTGGTTTGCCATAATTACGCTCTTCACCAGATTTAGACTGTCGTGTATGATTGATACATGACAATGGTACATGCTCCTGTGGACACAGGTCAGCAAGAAGAGACGGCACAAAGGTGTTTTTTCTTCTTCCGATTAAACCAAAGCTTTTAAACAGCCAATCAATTTGATCAGTTTGTGTTTAGGAATTTGGTTGATTAAAAATACTGCAATAATTTATAATTAGAATAATTAGAGTCAAAATTGATTTTTCAGCCTAGTTTGGTATACATTTAGTATCTATTTTATGCTCTTGGCTTGGAAAATATTTCAGCTAGCAGACATAAAAAAAAAAAAAATCTACAACTTAAAATATTGTAACCTTTCGTAAAGCCTTTTGTAAGGGGCTACTTACTGATGCAGTAACTTCGCTGCCTTTGGTTTAGGAGACTGGAGTTAAAATATTGTTTTGTCTGATACATTAATTTCATACCATAGGAAATTGCTTCTGTATTCAGTGCAATAACCTACAGTGTACAAAAATGTAATATGTTGGCCAAACCATTTTTCTGAAAACAGTGGAAGTATCATGAGTTTTGTGGTCTACATTTGCGGAGGCTGAAGTTACATAAAACACGACATCATTGGTGCATATTTTGTAACTATCCGACATTTTTCAACATTTCTGCACTGCACGTGAGCTTTCTGTAAACTTTTGCAGGGTGAGCAGTTCACGAGAGCTTGCTGTAAACGTTTGCAGGGTGAGCAGTTCACGAGAGCTTGCTGTAAATGTTTGCAGGGTGAGCAGTTCACGAGAGCTTGCTGTAAACGTTTGCAGGGTGAGCAGTTCACAAGAGCTTGCTGTAAATGTTTGCAGGGTGAGCAGCACTAATGTTCTTGTTACACACGCTCGTTGG
>JAOYSI010006873.1:0-12514 GCA_025775065.1 Hiodon alosoides | reverse complement strand
GCACATCCCCTCTCACACTGACCGCACATCCCCCCCGATTCTCGACCGCGTATCCCCTCTCACGCTGACCGTATATCCCCTCGCACACTGACCGCATATCCCCTCGCACACTGACCGCGTATCCCCTCTCACGCTGACCGTATATCCCCCCGCTTGTCGACCGCGTATCCCCTCGCACACTGACCGCACATCCCCCCGCGTATCCCCTCTCACGCTGACCGTATATCCCATCACTGCAATACCCTCAGCAGTGGCAGTGCAGACATGGCAGCCGTGTACTACGAAAAGATTGATGTGGAGGGACACCACCACGGCCCCCTGTCCCCCCAAGTGCGGACGGCCGTTCGCAGGCTCGACAAGGCCTTCCAGATGATGAACAGAAAGATCAAGGTCAGCCTGGACTCTGTGTGGTAACATAAGCATTTGACACATACTGTGACAATTCTCAGATTTTACACTGACCGTGACGATTCTCAGCTTTTACACTGACCGTGACGATTCTCAGCTTTTACACTGACCGTGACGATTCTCAGCTCTCCCTACACGGAGGACAAAGTATAACTAACAAACATATTTTAACTATATTCCCCTTGCGTTCTTTAGCTCCCTCGATGAGGATTACCACAGACTTCTTTCACAAGCAGACACATAAAGCACAATAAACTGAAAGACCATGAGTGTAGAATAAAAATAAACGACAAAGGAAATCTTTTTGAAAATTGTGAAATCGAGAACCACTAGTGGCCTGTACCCTAGTGGTTTGCCTCCTCTCCTAACAGTCTGTACAGTCACTCGATGTTGGCTAGTTTTTCTTGTCAGTGAGCAGCTTGGAGCTAGCAGGTAATCGTCTTGATGGATTTCCTCCAGGAAACAAAGATGGGCGATGACCTCAATGTCATCTTGTTCTCCGATCATGGCATGACTGAGATCCAGTGGATGGAGAAAGTCATAGAGCTCAGATCATACATAAATATGTCAGATGTCATAAAGATGATGGACAGGGGGCCGGTCGTCAGTCTGTGGCCAAAACAGGCTAAATTTGAAGAGGTGAGTGGCTCCCTTTCGCCTTACGTTTAGTTGTGTTGGCCAAGGAATGCAACCTCTTTTACCCCATAATATATTTTTGCTTTTTCACTTAAGTCTCAAGGTGCCATTAAGCTTATTTACTAATGCAAAATGGTCAGTTTCATTCTGTCTAATCGTCAGGCTTAAAGGACAGTAAAATATTGGTCACCCAGAAACTAAATCACAACCATTGTTTCTAAAGATTATGATTTTGTGTTTAAGATGTACAGAAATCTGAGTGCTGTGGCAAACATGAACGTGTACAAGAAACAGGAAATCCCGGATCGGTTCCATTATAAGGCGGGCAAGTTTGTGTCATCCCTGACGCTTGTGGCAGACCCTGGCTGGTTTATCACCGAGGTAAGTCGCCGCCAACACAGGGGGCTGCGTGGCACGTGACGGGCGCCGCTCGCTCCAGCGGCTCCAAAGGTCCAAAGTGTGGCATTTTCAAAACCCAACACTGTTCAGGCTGAACGTTCGGCAGACAGTGCGCAATGCCCAGGCCTATGGCATTCCTCCGCTCTCGAACCCGTGTGCAATAGAGGAATGTAAACAAGGTGGGACGGGCCTTGGAGGAACAAGACCACTTCTCTCTGTCTCCGTGCAGCGAGGGCTCACAGACGGCTGCCTTTGGTTTTCAGAGCATACCAAACCTACCCTACTGGAAGAATGACACGGGGACCGGGCCGGCACAGGCCTGGCAACACGGCTGGCACGGTTATGACAACCAGTTTGTGGACATGAGGGGCTTCTTCCTGGCGCAGGGACCAGGTAAAGATACCAATATGCCTTACCCCCCAAAGTCTTGACTGGGGACTACAGCTTGAATTTATTGCAAACGACAACAACAACAAAAAAGTCTATAAGATCAGTGATTTAACAAAAAGTTTAAAGGAGAATAATTAGACAATTTTCTTTGATAGGCAGGTGTGTATGCGGCATTTCTGTGAGCAGGTGTGCTGTATTTTGCTGTATGTGTGCAGACTTCAAGACCAATCTGCGAGCGGCTCCCATCCGTGCTGTGGATGTGTACAACGTTATGTGTAAACTGCTGGGGATCCCGCCACTGCCTAACAATGGGTCCTGGTCCCGGGTGGAGTGTATGCTGAGCGGGGCGGCCAGCAGGTCCAGGCCCTGCCCTCTCAGCAGCTGGGCACTGAGCCTGCTGATTCTGGCTCTGTCCACCCGGGTGTAAATCCTGAGAAGCGTCTTGTGCCGGCTACATCGAGACAAACGTTTCTTAGGCAACGGTTTAAAAAAATTATTATTTTTTAGAAAACTGATAAAACATTACACAAATGTGTTCGTACCGATTTTTGTATATTTGCATAGAAGTCGCCGGTAGCTGCTCAAGTTAATTGTAGCTACTGTTGTAGCGATATTTGCTATGAATGAATATAAAACATAATTAAGATGGTGTAACAAATGCAGTGCCAAAATATTCAGTTTTGCCACTTTTTACTGTACCAGTCGTGTTTGTATTCGTGGTTTTAAATCTAGGACACTTCCAAACAAATCATACTTATCCTGTTAGTTTTTTATATGCCAAGGTCTTTTATTGATGTAATGAATGTATTTCGAGTTCTGTCCACACGGCATTTGATAAAATTTTCTACCAACAATTTAATTTAGCCTGAATGCAAGAAACGCTCATTTCGTGCAGTTTTCTTTCCGTCTAATGGTCCCGAATATGATGCATCAATAAAAACCTCTACAACGTTTAACGTTTCCCTTCTAATATGTTGAGTTGACATTTTAAAACATTCATTTTCCACAGATTTATCACTACGTGTTCAGTTTTTCAGTGCATTTGGGTCATTTGGGACCGTTTTATCTGTGTGGCCAGGTTTTCCCGAGTAGCCCCACTGAACTGCAAATACCCTCGGAATCCTACAAACTCTTTGGAGCACCCAAGCCTTTTTATTAAATCACCCGTATCATGAAAACGACTTCGGGGCTGACAGGCAATGTCAGCTCCCGGGATTAAGCATTAAAGTGGTTAAGGATTCAGAACGATCTTCTAAAAATCTGTCCATCCCTTCTCATTTGCTTGCCTAAGTACGGAACCCGTTTTTCGGAGCTTGGCATAATTTCCTAGCCCGGGAGCTGATAGTTGTGAAGCTGACGTCATTGCTATAAACTAGCAAATTGCGCGCTGTTAATGGATGGCCGTGCGCGTGCACGGTTTGAGATTCTGCCAAGTACTCTCTAAAGAGGTTATCTTTTGTTGGGACACCTCTGGCTGTAATGAATTTGACACATTCAACGGCTTTGCTATGTGCCAATAAACAGTTGGTAATTGTGTTAGCTCCCCTGGTGATTTTGTTCTGGCAATCAGACGCTACGTTTTGATGGAAACGCAGAGAAAACAGGCTACCACCACTAACGCTTTCGTGGAAGTTGAAAAAGCGTATTTTATCCCACAGCGCCACTTGCTGGCTTCTCTATCACAGCCAGCTTCATGCCAATACTACCAGGTTCTGCGTCACTAAGCCTGCATAGTCTTGCGTAAACTATAAACACCATATCCCTAGGTCCAGATTTACCAATTTTTGAGGGTATTGCAGTTCCTAGACCTACACGGGCAGCTGTATCTCGAGTAGTAAGTAAGTAGCCTATTTCCGAAAGCTATCAGCGACAGAGCAGGTAGTAACTAATAAACTATGCGGCTGAAACGTTTTTCCTCAACTTTAAAATGTGTAACATCAACTTCAGCAGGTGGTGCTTAAGTAAAACGATCACTACGTTTTTAGTTTAAATGTAGCCTACATTAAATTGTTTACTTAAAACCCTTTCGCTGCTATAACTAGGACTACCCAATTTGTTTTTGTTTTTTTGTTTTTTAAAGACCGCCATGAACTGTTTATGCTTATATATCCTACTTAATTAGTCAATTATGGCCAGTCTCGCAATCAACAAAAAAAGTTGCACATGTGCTGTACCGGTCACATGTGCAACCCTCACATCAAGGAGGTCAAATTAGTCATTGAAGCTATTTCTTCATTTATAACAATTTTGCGTTGATTACCAATTACCAATTGTAGATTTCGGCGACTAGTAGCAAAATGTAATTGTTGTCGTTTGGCCACGAGGTTTTCTACATTGTTGTCTCCAAGAGCGAATTTCCGTAAATGATTCGATCAATCTTAAACACATTTTTAAAAGTCGATTTCAGCAGGCCTACTAGTGTTTTACTTAATTAATTTGTATTGATTCAACATGCTTTCATAAGCTTGCAAAATGTATTTTATTCTCAGCCTGCAGTATAGAGCGATTTAAAGGGATGGTTCTGAATAAGAGAACCTGCTTTACCACAGCGCCCTCTTACGACTAGATGAGACCAGGCCAGTGCTAAGCTGCGCTGCCGCGGTATGAACCCTGTACCGACAGGAAAAAAGTGACCCCGGCTTAAAGAGGTCAACGGAGAGGTTTGAAGGAAAACTGGGCACTTAATCACACATAAGGAAATAACGATCAGACAAAGGCATTTGTCAGATGTTATTTGAAAATGATATGCTTCCTAAAACGGGTATGTACCCTTACAGACACACAGAAACTACATTAAATCTTCTTCTCGTACTGTTTATTTCTATAGAGAAAGTGGCAGAAGTTTATTAACGAAACCATACCTCAGAGCTGACTTTGTGAGCTCAACTCCAAGTGGGGGCGCTGTGGTTGTACCTCTGACGAAGACACCTAAATCTGAGCGGTTATGATAAGATCGGTGCAAATGGCCACAGGGCTCATGGGATTTGTTCCAAATTTAGTGAAGCAGGCATTGGTGAAATGAAAAAAAACTTTACACAATCATGGCAAATGTCAATACCAGATGGGGGGGGGGGAGGTGTAACTGAACACCTCCAGGGAATGAACCAAGACCAATATTGTCAGCAGAATATTTAGGCACTAGAAATATTTTAACAGCAGAATCTAAGGCACTAGAAACTGACGGTCATCTGGAACTAATTTCACTCACATGGGATATATTATCGTCACAGATGGAGGTCAAATGACAAACCAGTCACAATATAAAACAACCCACCCCTTAAAACATCATTTTGACCTCCCCTGAGAATCTGAAAAATGAACTTATATTCATGGTTTTGACTAATAGTAGATGACCACAGTCACACAAGGGGACGCAGAGTAATTTTGAAATTGCGTATTAATAAAATAAACCGACTGAATAAAAGAAAATGTTTGTTGCAAAAAATCCAAATATGAACAATAACTTCTTAGTCAAGAAAAAAACAGATATTGTGTTACACATATGAGTGTGTTCTGTTGGTAACCTGTTGCAACATTACCAGTAGTGTGGATTACAAACTAAAATAAAACTGTTACAGAGAGTGTACACATACATATCACCAGGCAACTATCCCACCCCCGGTTTGTGGAATTTTAGGAATACTCCCTCAGATAGTTCCAATAAAGTACACTTCTACAAATTACTTTTCCTTGTCACTAGTATGGTAATGAAAAGGATTACAATTTAGATTTGAGTGGACGGCACACTTGTAAGTGTTGGATTGCACCTAACCCATTCAGAAGAATAGCTTTACAATTCTTCACAAATCACCTGCGACATTTGAAACATATAACCAAACGTGTTATTTTATTGTCTTAAAAAGTAAGTAACACAATCCCCAAAGGGGCGATCACAGAGGTTACAACAACAGTGAACACCATTACTACACAAAAGGGACTTCAGATATTATAGACATTACAAAAAAATCCCTAATTTCTTCTTTTTTTTTTTTTGAGTTATACTAAACATGACAGATCAACATCATTTATAGTATGATATACTGTCACAATTAAAAACAATGTTACGGGACGCTGTTAGAAATCCGCAGTGTTAAGGGAAGACATTTCATGGACGGAAATTATTTCATATGAAATACTTTACAGTATAAACAGCATCCTTCTGGATGGACTTTACAGCAACCAGAGAGCAGGCATTTCAGTGCATTCACGTTTATACAAGGCAGTCTTGACTGCGATGCTCCCTTTTAACTTCCAAAGAAAAGAAAACAAACAAACAAACAAATAAAAAAAAACAAACGCATTTTTGAGGAGTTAAAAGACGTGAAAGAATCGTTTCATGTGGCCTTTGTGCAGAGATACCCTCGACCAGCTGGCCTCTCTCCCTCCATTACGGTTTTCATCTGAATGTGTGATTTAGGGTTTAATACACCCGAGGACACAGGAACCCCAGACATCGGATGTAAACGCTGGACTGAGTGAGGAAGTTTCAGTGCGGTGGCTGGTTCTCACTCACCAAGGCGTCTTCTGCCACCCGTATATAAGGCCAGAACTCATGTAATGCGCTAAAGCCTACAAGCAGGGACTGACATTCCTTTTCCCTGTCCCCCGAAAGCAGGGCTTCTCTGGACCCAGACGTAAACAGAGTCCAGAGAGAGAACGCAAAGACCTGATATGGAATCATCTGATTGATGAAAACCAAATCAGGTGGAGGAGGGTGGGGGGTGAGTTGCAGGGGTTGGAAGAGAACTGCAGGTAAGTTGCTACAGCATTTTAAGCTTTCGTCAATGGTTGTCTCGAAAATGTCCACTGCTTTGCGTCAACATTCACAGAGTACAGGCGAATATCAGTATGTTTAACAGATGAAGAGCCTAAACCATAACATAACTCGTCAGTACGCCATCATACGCGTTGTGGAGGTAGTTATGTATGTGTATGTACATCAATCTTCAGAGTTTAAAACAAGAAGTTCATGAAAATGAGTTCTGAGCTGACTCCCTCCGGGGAATGTGTTCATTTTCCATGCTGCAAAGAAACTCGTTTCCCATGCAAACCGTAAACGCACGCGAGAATATCCCACAGACAATAGCACCAGTTAACGTGAAATTCAGTCATCACTCAAACAAAACAAACCCAAATGAACCTCATTTTCGTCGTCACAGCTATTACTGCAGGAATAAAACAAAACAAAGTGTCATAATCACAAAAATATGTTTTATATTTCCAAATTGACTCCTCAAGTGGGAGGCCAGACATACCGTTGGGTATCATCGGGCAAACACTGGCCTCTGTGTTGTGTAATGAAACCAGGGCCTGGTGGGGTCTGTCAGCCTCTCCAGCTGTCACCCAATGCAGCTGTCCACACGCTGTTGTGCACACTGTGGTGCACGCTGTTGTGCACGCTGTTGTGCATGCTGTGGAGCACGCTGTTGTGCACGCTGTGGTGCACGCTGTTGTGCACGCTGTTGTGCACACTGTGGTCCACGCTGTTGTGCCTGCTGTGGAGCACGCTGTTGTGCACGCTGTGGTGCAAGTTGTTGTGCACGCTGTTGTGCACGCTGTGGTGCAAGTTGTTGTGCATGCTGTGGTGCAAGCTGTTGTGCACGCTGTGGAGCACGCTGTTGTGCACGCTGTTGTGCACACTGTGGGGCACGCTGTGGTGCACGCTGTGCTGGCACCTGCTCAGGTGTGGGGGTGACTGATGCACAATGCGAAATGCATGGCAGGGGAAGAAAACCCATGACAAATCAAACAAAAGTGTAAAATGAAGGATAAAAAGGGGCCCCTCCGTCGACCCACCTTTGCGGTTTTCAGTGTTGGCCGGCGGTGGGGTTCACAGAGTTTATATGTGTATCAAAAGGAAGCGATGTGCCACAAGACCTGATTCCCATGTAAACATAAGTTTGTCGAACCCGGCTCAGTCCACTGGATTGATTTCAATGTTAGGCAAAAGAAAAAGCAAAGCAGCACCGGGGCCCGTTTCAGAGCCGCTGATGAAACGCGAGAGCCCCTGGGAGATCGATTTAACTTTCAGCGTCTCGCCCGGCGGGCTGACAGCTTCCTCTCGGACTTACCCATGGAGGAGGTTGGTTCGGACAAATGAAATCCCACACATCAGAAAACTGTGTCAGCTTTAACGGGGAGCCATGCTTGACCTGAGATTACAACTTGTGGAATGGCGCGAGAAAGTGAATTTTTACTGCCAGGTCAAAAATCAATCAACCGCTGATTACACATGGTGAAAAATGAATCGTTTTTGGTCAGTCATACAACAGTTGGCGTTCACAGAGAAATATAAACATAAACCTAATTATTCCTGTCTGTAAATTCAGCTCAAATGAGACTCACATCAAATCAGCTTTATTTTCCCAAGAGGGTTTCAGTAAATACTGTGTGTATCGCATATAAAATAACCCAAAAATGGCATAAACCCATAACAAAAAAAGAAGAAACTTTTGACAACGTGGAACAGTCCTTGTTTGGGGTTTGGAAGTCATATCTGTAACGTGTAACAGTCCTTGTTTGGGGTTTGGGAGTCATGTCTGTAACGTGTAACAGTCCTTGTTTGGGGTTTGGAAGTCATGTCTGTAAGGTGTAACAGTCCTTGTTTTGGGTTTGGAAGTCATGCCTGTAAGGTGTAACAGTCCTTATTTTGGGTTTGGCAGTCATGCCTGTAAGGTGTAACAATCCTTGTTAGGGGTTTGGAAGTCATGCCTGTAAGGTGTAACAGTCCTTATCTTGGGTTTGGAAGTCATGCCTGTAAGGTGTAACAGTCCTTGTTCGGGGTTTGGAAGTCATGCCTGTAAGGTGTAACAGTCCTTGTTTGGGGTTTGGAAGTCATGTCTGTAAGGTGTAACAGTCCTTGTTAGGGGTTTGGAAGTCATGTCTGTAAGGTGTAACAGTCCTTGTTTTGGGTTTGGAAGTCATGCCTGTAAGGTGTAACAATCCTTGTTATGGGTTTGGCAGTCATGCCTGTAAGGTGTAACAGTCCTTGTTCGGGGTTTGGAAGTCATGCCTGTAAGGTGTAACAGTCCCAGTTTAAAGTGGGGTGCAATCCCTTTGAAGAGAACAGGGGGTCTTTTACTCTAACCCGCTCCTCATCCTCTTCCTCCTCTCCTTCCTCGGTTGACCGCTGTCAAACACTGGTAATGGAAGCCAAACAGTTTGATGGTTTTTGCAGTTTCTCGGGTTGGGCGTTCGAGGGTTCTGGGATAGTCCGGAAGGTGAAAGGTGGGGCGCTGCTGGTGCCGAGGTGCCCGGGGCTTAGAGCCAGGTTCTGCCGTCGGTTACTCTCCACGATGCTGGACGTGTTGGAGGCCAGGCTTTCACGTGTTCTGGGTCGCGGAGAAGACGAGAGGAAACCAGACAGACATACATTAGAACGGGGCGCAGCGTATTCCTATGTCATAATGTCTCCCTGTGATCCTTCGCATATGGTTACCCTAATGCTTTCCAGACACTGGACGGCAATATTTGGTTTAAGTGCTTCTCTCAAGCAAAACAAAAGTCAAACTCTTTTCCTTTTAACCACAGGTTGCTGTAAATACTGTGGTAAGTAAGATGGAGGGGGGTAGTAGGAACCAGAATACAGTCTAGGTTCCAAGGAAAACACCCACAGTTATGGACTGAATGGCAGCTGCCAGGGAATTTCACTAGCCTTGTTAACCCACACTGCCTTTAGCACAGGGGGGAAAAAGACGGTGGAAATGTTGGAGGTCGTTAAGTCTTTATCGGTACTCTCACCTGAGCTGGGGTAAACTGGGTCACGGGAAGTACCTAATGTCCACGTCGAGCAGGGGGTTCATGCTCGGGTTAGCGTTAGCGCGCGGAACGGCGCAGCATACGTGAACATCGCGGACTACAGAGGTCTGAGGTCTACAACAGAGACTCGGAGCGAACTGAAGAGTCTGAAGTGGCAGTCCTATGCTGTTAGTAATCCCTATGCGGATCCGGGAGGACAGATTGGCTGTATTTAGTGCGTTATGCGTCATGTCCGGACAATTTTGTAGCCTATGCTCCTGGTACGGGCTGACGTGTGCAAACTGCGTGAGCTGGGTTTGTAACGGTAAGTCATGGCCTGTGTAAACGGGGTCACACAAAAATACCCAGATTTTTACCCTGACATTTTGCAAAAAAAACACTTTCCTTGAAATACAATGACTAAGCCAAGATAAAGAATTTATTGGAAATCTCAGAAACACCGATACGCCCCTCCTATTCCACTTAGGTCAGACACCAAAGGTCTTTTCTCTTCAGACCATAAAATAAAAATGTAAAAAAGGAGTACGGCGGCAACAGCAGCATCAACAGGTGAAATCGCTTTAAAAGTGCAAAACAAATTCAGTGTAAAAAATATCTGCCTTGCCACCTTTGAATCGCCTGCTGGAAAGGATTAGCTCTACACGATCAGTTCTACCCGTACAGTTTGTGATGGATTTTGCACTTGAGATAAAACAAGACGCTAAGGCTAAATCTGAGCGCTTTGAGTCAAAAACAAAACATTAGGTGTCAAACCGATACTGATGCAATGGCCAGCGAGAGGGTCGTTTGGCACGCAGCGGACCAGAGGTTTCCGTTTGATCTCACAGCTGCACAGCATCGTTACGCTGTCATTCTGCTCAGGGCTGATGCGTTCAATGTGTGAAATACTCAAAACATTCCCCGTCGCCGCCTGATTCATGTCAGGATTCAGTGACCGGGACGCCCTCCCCCCCCGCTAACGGGCGTCCCGCTCTCTCCTGTTCCCAATGCAAATGAAAAACAATATCCTGACTGAAGTCACTCAGCACAGAGAAATGTGATCCGTGAGCTACAACTTAATAACAATACCTTGGACCTTGGACCACAAAGGCAGTTACAAAAAGCGTTGGCCGTTTTCGAACTGGAAATCAGATACTGCATTTAAACAGCACAGATTGCATCTCGTTAACGATGATGAGTAGATGTTGGTGCTTTCAGGAGTAGATGACAGAAGAAGCGTTGGCCCGTGTTTCTCTTTAAAATAAATGGGGTATTTTAAAAACGCAGCAGAAAGACAGAGCTTATATTTATCTACCAAGGAGTCAGCACCCACAGCTTTATACCAGAGCTGGGCACAGTCTTATATTTCATTAGTATTAAACAAGACCTCAAGAAAGGACACGGTTAACAGCTGCAAGGCAATGAAAATAAACACATCTGTCTGCAGTGTCATGTAAAACATCACGCTTCAAAACGCAAATCAGAACTGCCAGTCACTGCATTGGATTACATTGCTCACATCCTTACATCCGTACTTCCATGGAAAGCGGGTAAACCGGCGATTTTACAGAGGGGGGCGAAACAGAATGTTAGCACAGCGCGACGAACGTGGTTCCCATTTAATTTTCTTGTTTGGCTGACGGAGAACGGGAACAAAACGCAAGCCTTCAACGGCAGCCACCGTTGGCAAGATCGGTGATGTTGACAGATGCAAGCAGCACGTTTTCCCAAGCCGAATACGCAGCAGGAGATTCCCAGGTCTGATCTTAGCGGGGGAACGCAGGGGCAGACAGAAACCCCGGTGGTGACAAAATGATCTCCAGAAAACACGGCCATCTTCTTTCCAGGATTTTCAAAGCCCCAAGATACATTCATGGTAAAACGCGTGCAAATGAATTCCCCGTGCGACGACACAAAGGCCCCTACACAAAACATTGGGCGATGTCCGTATAATGCCAGTAACTGTAATGTCTGGGTGCAGCCTGCATCCAGTGCTTAAAACAGCGAGGCTACAAGGGTTTGCATTCTTTAGGTAGCAACCGTTATAAAAGGCGGTGGAGAGAAGCTATTTCGCCGTGTTTTTCCTCTCTTAAGAAAATGTGTCGTAAAGTTAATTATAAGCATGAAATATAACACATTTATTTACATATAAACTGTACATATGTATATGGATACTCAAAACTTTGTATAAATACCTTGTGTTTGATTAATATAACGTAAGAGGTGAATGAGATCGCAGTTTGTATGTGGTGCCTTCTGGATTGCTGTGTCTGCAGAAATGGATACGTGATGTGTGTGTCTGTGTAATAATAATAATAATTCAGAGACATTTCTGTGATCCCAGCAAATATATGCTTCCTTTCTTCAGTGCTGTTTGTATCATCTGGGGGTTAGGCCTAAGGTTCTAAAGACTTTTATATTTGTCGATAACACGCAAGAAGGAGACACGGCCTAGACAGAGCAACAAATAAATAACAAAAATAACCACCGTGTGCGAGAAAGGGGCCGTACGCGTCGCTTTTACCTTCCTGACAGACAGTATTTCATTCATCTGAGCCCGGACATTGCAGTTATTTGTCACAGTGCAGGGGGTAATGGTTATCCTGTCTGCTACATTAACAGCGATCAGGAAATAATCCCAGTACCAGAAGTGAACCGGAAATGCCTCCTTTTTAAATCCCTTTGGTGAACCATCGCACTCCTCCTTAACTACACCACACTAAGGGCGATGAGCGACAGGAGCCAGCAGAAGGAGACGAAGGAGGAAAGGAGGGCTTGTAAAGCCCAGAGTATAAAGAGCTGGGTCTGCACCAGCCGTCCTTAGTTAGCCCCTTCAAACATCTCCATTTGGCGCGCGCTTCAATGACACCACGAACAGCTGTGTGCGTTTCTGTGCATGTGTGTTGAGCGTAGCTGATTCTAAACAGGGTAGGGGCATGCTACA
>JAOYSI010006872.1:0-12514 GCA_025775065.1 Hiodon alosoides | reverse complement strand
AGAGAGAGAGAGAGAGAGGGAGAGAGAGAGAGAGAGAGAGAGAGAGAGAGAGAGAGAGAGAGAGAGAGAGAGAGAGACAGAGAGAGACAGAGAGAGAGAGAGAGAGAGAGAGAGAGAGAGAGAGAGAGAGCTTGAGAAGGGATAGAATGAGCTTCAGTCGGAGCGAGGAAGCAGGGATGAGCTTAATCACTCACGGCGACGGCGGATAATTGTCGCTGCTGTGCGGGTGCTGAGTCCAGCAGGTTTTCAGTCAGTGACAGATCGCTCGCCTGCCGTCTATTCTGTGTTTTTGCGCAGATTTGCATATCTGTATTCATTTTCCCCCCGTGCTATTGCGTGCCGTGCGGGCGGAAAAGGGGGTGCGCGGTTCTGGGCGTGATAGATCTACCTCTCTGACTGAAAGGACAGTTTAATGGCGGAACTATCTGAGCCACCTCTGGGTTCAGATGGGGAGCTGATTTGTGTTTTTCCCCCGTGCGATTAAATCCCTTCACGTGGCGGCGATGGGCAGAGTGCGTGGTAACGCCCCAGAATCGCGCCAAGGCCTCCTCGCACACCGTCTGCGAGAGACTCCTGCTTTGTATTTTAGTCAGGGGAAAGCAAAATAAACTTTTATTCAAATGGAAACAGAAAGCAACAGCACATGCGTGCAATTCCCGGCAGTGTTGGAAGCGATCGTGATGCATGGTCTGTGTGGGCAGGTTTTCTCAAGTACAGCGGAAACAGCCTCAGGGTCCTGACTTTGCCTGCACTCCGTCGCAGGAGAAGAGGCAGCGGGAGAAAACGGAGAGAAAATGTAGAGAGAAAGTACAAAGACGGGGGGAAAGGGGAGCGGGAGTCTTCCCAGGGGAGAGAGGAGCTGTCAGTCCCTCTGAGACTTCAAACGCACGGCAGCGCTGTGATCAGCCTGCTCCCTGACAGCTCCTTCTCTTCACCGCTTAAACTCTGTACTGACGCACACATGAAACGCACCCGCTCACACACGCGCTCACGCGTACACATGAAACGCACCCGCTCACACACGCGCTCACGCGCACACAGGAAAAGCACCCGCTCACACACACGCTCACGCGCACACATGAAACGCACCCGCTCACACACACGCTCACACACACGCTCACGCGCACGCATGAAACGCACCCGCTCACACACACGCTCACACGCACGCATACGCTCTCACACTCACACACACACACTCACGCGTACACATGAAACGCACCTGCTCACACACACGCTCACACGCACGCATACGCTCTCACACTCACACACACACACTCACGTGTACACATGAAACGCACCTGCACACACACACGCTCACGCGCACGCATACACTGTCACACTCACACACACACATCCGCTTACGCACGCACACACACACATAGGCATGCACACACACACACACACACACACACACACATCCGCTTACGCACGCACACTCACACATAGGCATGCACCCGCACACACACACACACACACACACACACGCACGCAAAGGCATGCACCCACGCACATGCACACATGCACATATACACACACATACAAACAGATGCAAATGCACAGAAGAACACCCGCACAGATGTTGTGCGTGCACATGCACATGCACATACACACACGCACATGCAGGCATGAACACACTAACACAGCCTGTCCCTCACCTACTTGTTGATTTGCGTTAGTGTACGCCATCACTCCAGTCTAATCGTGTAAGGGAGTAATGTGTGAGAACTAAAGCAAGCGTAATCGTCCTGCACATCAATTCTGAGCCTGAAAGAGGCTGGATGGGCTGTCAGTGTGAAGTGCTTGATTTTCTGTCTCCTTCTCTCTCCTTCTCCCTGCTGGCACAGAGTGGCAGGCACAGATTGCAGGGTGTCGACAGGCTGCAGCCTGGGGAACCTAACAGGTGGCTGCACATTCATCTGTGTCCGGGCCCAACGGGGTGCTCGGGCGGGGTTTAAGCGTGGGCGGGGTTTAGGCGTGGGCGGGGTTTACGCGTGGTCAAGTGACCTCAGACACTACCGGGGGCCAGCTCTGTGCTTTCACCCTGAGCCCCGGTCAGGCTCCGCCCTGAACCCCAGGCACAATGTGTGTGTGTCTGTGTATGTTGTGCGAGTGTGTTTATGTGTGTTGTGTGTGTGTGTGTGTGTGTGTGTGTGTGTGTGTGTGTGTCTGTGTGTTGTGTTGTGTGTGTGTGTTGTGTAGTGTGTGTGTGAGAGAGTGTGTGGTGTGTATGTGTGTGTGTGTTGTGTGTGTGGTGTGTGTGTGTGTGTGTGGTGTCTGTGGTGTGTTGTGTAGTGTCTGTGGTGTGCATGTGTGTGTGTTGAGTAGTGTGTGTGGTGTGTGTGTGGTGTGTGTTTATCCCTGGAATAGACATACTCTGATGAAAAATAGTTAAAACTGCATGTGACAGTGAAAATATTCTCCTTTATTTCTGTAACTCTGTAAATAAAAGTAAATAAGCTGCAATTTCTCTGGATCAAAACTATTTTTCGAGTACTTTCCGGGAAAGAAAAATCAAGACATATTTATTAAGTACTCAGTTATTTCATCAGTATTTTAATTATTAATATCCTCAATACAAAATTCTAGCACTATCTTTAAACCAATTTTAATAGCCGGTAAGAAATCTATTAGAAGCAGAAACATAAAATCATGTACAGAATTTTGTTCCATTTTGTCAGAGCCGTAGTCCGTATTCCAGCCAAATCTGAGGCGTTTAAAGTAAAGGCGCAATGTTTTTTTTTTCCTTTCCTTTCTGGCTTTGCAGGTCCTCTTGTTGGCCGTCAGATCTTCAGGTTCAGCGAAGAAGGCCTTGTAAATGCTCGCTTTGACTACAGCTACAACAACTTCAGGGTAACCAGTATGCAGGCCATGATAAACGAGACTCCGCTCCCAATAGATCTTTACCGCTACGTCGACGTGTCTGGGAGAATCGAACAGTTTGGGAAATTTAGTGTCATCAACTACGACCTGAACCAGGTCATTACGACCCACGTCATGAAGCACACCAAGATCTTCAACGCCAACGGACAAGTGATAGAAGTCCAGTACGAAATCCTCAAGTCCATCGCCTATTGGATGACGGTGCAGTACGACAGCACGGGCCGCACCACCGTCTGTGACATCCGGGTCGGCGTGGACAACAACATCACGCGCTACTCCTACGAGTACGACGCTGACGGCCAGCTCCAGTCCGTGTCCGTCAACGACCGGCCGCAGTGGCGTTACAGCTACGACCTCAACGGCAACATCAACCTTCTGAGTCACGGCAACAGCGCTCGCCTCACGCCACTGCGCTACGACCTGCGCGACCGCATCACGCGGCTGGGAGAGATACAATACAAAGTGGACGAAGACGGCTTCCTGCGGCTCAGAGGCAGCGACGTGTTTGACTACAACTCCAACGGACTCCTCGCGAAAGCGTACAACAAATTGACGGCGAAGAGTGCACAGTACCGATATGACGGCCAGGGGCGGCGGGTGGTCAGCAGGTCAAATGTCGGAGAGCACCTCCAGTTCTTTTATGCGGACTTGGCGAATCCGACCAGGGTCACCCACATGTACAACCACAGCAGCTCTGAAATAACATCACTCTACTACGACCTGCAGGGTCACCTCATCGCCATGGAGTTGAGCAGCGGGGAGGAATACTACGTCGCCTGTGACAATTCAGGGACTCCCTTGGCCATTTTCAGTAGCCGAGGGCAAATTGTCAAAGAAATGTTGTACACCCCTTACGGAGACATATACCAGGATTCTAACCCCATGTTCAGGTTAATCATTGGTTTCCACGGTGGTCTTTATGATCCAATGACCAAGCTGGTTCATCTGGGAAGGCGGGACTATGACGTTGTGGCGGGTCGTTGGACCACCCCAAACTACGATTTGTGGATTGAGCTCAGCACCGACCCAAAACCTTTCAACCTCTATTCCTTTAAAAATAACTGTCCAGTCTGTGACCTGCAGGATATCACTCAGTTCACAACGGGTGAGATATAAAATCTCTTTACATAGTTGTTTTGTTTTTCTTCCTCTGGTTGGAATATCTAACATCTAGTAGTCCGGGGGGGGAATCCTTAAATTATTCAGTTTGAAAGGCCAGATTAATAGTCCTTCTATACTCATCTGCAAAATGATGTTGTATCACTAAGTTAATTAAGTTCATGATATTGAAAATGCTTAATTTGTTTTAATTAAGTGACGTGAATGTAGTTAGCATAATGCTACACGTGTATGGTAGGAAAACAATGTCACCGTCACATTTACATTTTAACGTGATCTACTCATCCAGAGCAACATAGTTTCATTTCATGAAGCTAGGCATTGACTAAAGTGACGGAGTTTAAAGTTGAAATGATTTGCTTACGGGATCCATGGTCCAGCCCTTAACCTTTCCAGTGCCCTTAAACACTATGCCACCTCTCTCTCCGTGGCTCTCTGTTTTTTTACAGATATTGGCAGCTGGCTACAACTGTTTGGCTTTCAGCTTCACAACGTGGTGCCTGGTTTTCCCAAGCCAGACGTAGAGAGCATGGAGCAGACTTATGAGCTTAGGAAGACCCAAACCAAAACCCAGGATTGGGACCCCAGCAAGGTGAGGACAAAGAAACTGCCTCCCGATTGTTTACGCGCGGGGTTTCTGCACTGAAGTCTCCCCCCGTGACGGTCTCACTTCTGGCTCTTCCGGCAGGTGGTCCTGGGGATCCAGTGTGAACTCCAGAAGCACCTGAGGACCTTCATCTCCCTGGAGCGTCTGCCCATGACTCAGGTCAACGGTGGCGTGGGGCAGTGCCCCGACAAGAGGTACCGCTTTTCTGCCACCTCCTCCATCTTCGGGAAGGGCGTGAAGTTTGCCGTGGTGGACGGCGTGGTCACTGCCGACATCATCGGGGTGGCCAGCGAGGACAGCCGCCGCGTCGCCGCCATCCTGAACGGCGCCGTCTACCTGGCCGGCCTGCACTTCTCCCTGGAGGGCCGGGACACCCACTACTTTGTCAAGCTCGGTCCCCTGGAGGAAGACTTGGCCGCAGTGGGCGGCGGAGGCAGCGGCGGGCGCATCCTGGAAAACGGCGTCAATGTGACCGTCTCCCAGATGACCTCGGCGGTGAACGGAAGGACTAGGCGCTTCGCCGACATCCAGCTCCAGCACGGCGCCCTGAGCTTCAACGTCCGCTACGGCGCCACGGTGGAGGAGGAGAAGGTGCACGTGCTGGAGCTGGCCCGGCAGAGGGCCGTGGAGCGGGCCTGGACCCGAGAGCAACGGAGAGCCCAGGAGGGCGAGGAAGGCAGCAGAGCCTGGACTGAGGGGGAGAGACAGCAGCTACTGAAAACGGGAAGGGTACCCGGCTACGATGGTTACTTTGTCCTGTCCGTCGAGCAGTACCTCGAACTTTCTGACAGTCCCAACAACATTCACTTCATGAGACAGAGTGAGATAGGAAAGAGGTAACAGTGGTTAGCATACCTACTGTCTTTCTTTCACCAAAGACTGCCTGTTTTTAGATATTAAATGATTTTGTCGTACTGTTTTTTCTAGAGGGATATATGTAAATATATACATACAAAAGGAAAAACTGGAGAAACTATTTCCAACTGCCTTTAATTGTGACAAATGATGGTATTTTATGATTGTTCTGTTTCGAGTTTCTTTCTTACAGTGGCACATGTTTTCCAGCTTGTGGTTTGTTATCTTATAACAAAACAGAGTTTTTTTTTTTTGTTTTGTTTTGGAGTGGCTTAGCTTTTCACTATAAGGATTACTTTTTGTTTCTCTCCAGTATATAATATCTACTTCTCTTTAACTTTTTGAAATGTTGAAATTCAAACAAATAATATTAATCGTAATATATTTCCCTTATATAAATATAAAAAGGTGGCTCCTACGCATTATTTTGAATTTTATATAGGCGTCTCTAACAAAAGATAGCATCTGTTGGTAAATGCAAACGAATGGCAAATTGTGACTTAATCCTGTCCTAATATATATTATTCTAACACCCCCCAGATCATCAATTTAAATGTATTATTCTGCCTTCAGTATATTTTAACATAAGAAGAGGAAAAAAAAAAATAGTAAATACATTTACTTACAATAAATTGTAAATAGAAAGTGCTTTAACAAGAACAAGTGCTAAAATGGATATGTTGTCACCCATTACTAAATGGTAATCAATAGATGCAGTTGAGTTAGACCGTGATATGAAATTATTAATGCAGAACAAGTGCTTTTCTACAAATTATTTGTCAGATTACAGTGTAGATTAAAGTTATTGTCTGTGCATTATTTGAACATAATGCATAATTTGAGAGGAGTTTGTGCCTTTTTGTTTGTAATTAAATTGATTTAAAGAGTGGTAATAAATACATAAATAAATAAATAAATTATATATATATATATTAGGCTGACCACATGATCTTAGGGGTGGGTCTGGTTAGCCTAATTTCTAGATGGTTCATTGGTGATGGGAAAATCCTGTGGAATATATTAATCTGCTTTAAGATGTACGAAAGCGCTATCTTTGTTAGTCATTTCTGTTTCCGTGGGAACGCCCCGTGATGACGTGCCTGCCGTCAAGTGTCTCGTGTGCTTTATCGACTTGTTTTAAAAATGTTTAAGGCTTTTCTTGCCAAACCCAAGGTCATTACATTTCCACAAGAGAAGGACAAGCAGAGCGGAGACAATGAAACTGGAGCGTTGTGGCTTGCGTCGATGTGCTGGCAGAATAATTCTCTTAAACTGCAGCTTTCTAACCGGCTCGTGGGGATGTGGACTCTTCTCGGAACCAGACTGCTTCTATCACACGCCGCTATCTCCAGATGTGAAAAGTGCTTTCACTTTAGAGTAGCTGACAGTGTTGCATACGTGCAGTTTTAGCAGCTCGTTCCACATTCCACCCCCAGTTGTTTTTATGCATTCTACAATCCTGGGTATCTGCTGCGGTAAAAAAAACTGGGTTGATGGAACGATGGAAACTACTCTGAAATGCTAGTTTTTTTTTTGGTTTCCAGGTAAATTCATTGTTTTGTGCTTAATGTGTTTTGGGGAGCCCTGCCAGAGATTCACACACAGAACATCTGTGTAGTAATATTGCCTGACCCAGAAAAACTCTTTGTACTGAGCTGTGACTCAGGGGTCCTTATATGTACTTCTCCTCCAGATGTCCAGGAAGATCATTACCATGTCAGTACCTTCATTATCATTCACCATGTTAGTACCGTCATTATCATGTCAATACCTTCATTACCATTCACCATGTCAGTACCTTCATTACCATGTCAGTACCGTCATTATCATGTCAGTACCTTCATTATCATTCACCATGTCAGTACCCTCATTATCATGTCAATACCTTCATTACCATTCACCATGTCAGTACCTCCATTACCATGTCAGTACCGTCATTATCATGTCAGTACCTTCATTATCATTCACCATGTCAGTACCGTCATTATCATGTCAGTACCTTCATTACCATTCACCATGTCAGTACCTTCATTACTATGCCAGTACTTCAATATCATGTCAGTACCTTCATTATCATTCACCATGTCAGTACCTACATTACCATGCCAGTACCTACATTGCCATTCACCATGTCAGTACCTACATTACCATGCCAGTACCTTAATTATCATGTCAGTAACTCCATTACCACGCCAGTACCTTCATTACCTTGCCAGTACTTTCCCAGAAAACTCAAAAGAGTTACATGGGAACCGTATCTATTGCTGGTCTTTAGCTATCAGTATAGCATTTTTTAAATATTGACCCTGACTCTAACCCCCAAAATCGAATCAGCATGCAGTGAGGGAAAATATGTCTAAGAAGATGTACTCCACAGTAGGCTATAGATCTCATATGCTGAATCGGTGAATTGTAATCAGAATTACCTTCTTTTTTTTTTACATTATGTTCTTCATACTTTCACTTTCATTTTCACTTGTTTTTTTACAATTTTTATTTTATTTTATCATAGTCATAATTTGTTTTTTTATCACTATCAGAA
The DNA here is from genome assembly GCA_025775065.1 of Hiodon alosoides. Classification (NCBI taxonomy): domain Eukaryota; kingdom Metazoa; phylum Chordata; class Actinopteri; order Hiodontiformes; family Hiodontidae; genus Hiodon; species Hiodon alosoides. Next base: position 4,511 of record JAOYSI010006872.1, on the reverse strand, counting down.
TTTTCTAAATGAATAAGATTGATTTAAATCCAGAAAGCAGTTGCCCATTCTGAATACTCATTTATCTCAAAATGAAATCATCAGTTACGTTTTTTAAGACATTTTGAGCCTGGCAGTCATTAATATGTTACAGAAGTAACAGAAGGAATTGATTTACTTAACTTCAGACTGCTGTGTCAACAACAAACTGCTATGTCTATTCGGAGTCATATTTATATTGTAACAAAAAAAAAAAAAACATCACGTTAACCTCCTCATTTCTGTTTTTAAAAACTATTTTAAAACTTAAGATATTTAATAAAAACAAAGCAAACCAAAAAAAAAAAAAAAAGATAACTGTGGATTTACCAGTCTACCTACTGATTATTTACTTCATTACACAACTCAAAGCAAACATTTCAGTAACAGATATCTTAAAGCTGCGTGGGGCTTACGTTTGTTGACAGAATACAAGGCACTACTCAAAAGGAGACTGTGTGTGTATATTAACTGGATGGAAATATATTGAAAACACAGAACAAATAATCCTACATGAACCAAAACTCCCTTATTTTTATTCTAATATGACCAATTCAGCCTACAAATATCAAGAGTAAGATTATGGAAACGGCGGTTGCCAGGAGATGGGCGCTCTTCCTGCTGTGGAATATTGCGTAAACTGAGGTGAAACAGAGTGACGTCTCATCTACAACCCCTACTATGAGCTTCAGTCCAGAAGCATGTGTTTGCACCCCAGCGAATGGCTGTAAATAGGTACAAAAATATTTATTTAATGAGTGTGAGGATTTCAGTAAAAAAAAAACAAAAAAAAAAATTCACTGAAAAAAATAAACGTGCTAATCGTGCTTTACTGTGTGTTATTGTCTTTTTTTTTTAAACCTCAAGACCAAGGTGTGCATCACAGCTAAATAGCTCTCAAATGAAGGCATACAAAAATGATATATTAACGTTTGAATATTCCAGTAAATTCAACCATTTACCATCTAATACTTTCAATAAACAATGAATGAAAAAAATAGCTGTAGATTGGATATAAACTAGAATTCAAACCGAAACACGAATTTGATTTATTTCCGCGAAACACTAAACTGGGTCAGTCAATTTTATAAATAAATAAAGCAGGAAAATATGGCGACTAGATCTACACTATTGTAGTGGCGATGATTAAGAAGGGGACGACTGTTACCCAGCCAGGAAACGGATGTATTTTGCCACTGTTCTGGAGTTAAATCCTAAGGCAGACTGAAGAGAATCTTTTGGATAAGACATCTTCTAGTCATCATTTGCTTTGAGTTTTTTCTAAAGCCAAAATGCTTAAAGAATCAGCGGAAATTGAATTCTATTGTTGAATCATTTAATTGCAGGCTTCACGGACATTAGAACTTCAAGGCTCTGTGAATCATAGGGGGAGATCTGTTTGAATTTGCAGTTGTTTTATGAAAACAAATTCAATAAAGTATATCTATCCCTTTTTAAAAAAAAAGGCTTATTCAGACATACACCAACACATTCTGCCTAAAAATATCGTTCCTTAGTAGACTTGGGGAAATTGTAATGACGGACAGTCTGCTTAAAACCAAGAATGACTTTCGGTGTAAAGAAATACAATCACCTACAATCACTGAAACACAATCAATTACAGCTGTCAATCACACTCTCTGGATATTAATCCAACAGACTATTTATGCTTTGAAAGTGTTAGAGGTTCTGAAATTGAACACATTTTATTTTATTGTAGCAGAAATGACTAATTTTTCATATACTCTTTTGAATGTTCAGCTTTTATATTGTAATGGAATATTGTAATCTGTCCAGTTAAAATAGTTTAGAAAGCCTAGTCCCAGAGGGCTGAAAAGTTTTTGTTTCGACAATGTTTGGTTGTAACTAAAGAATGAAACACTATATAGTAACATTAGTGATTATTGATAAATAGATCAATAAACGGATCACAACGGGAGGGTGGTTCATTTAGAGCAGAATCAACTCGGAAACGGTTGAAAATCTCTCTTCTTTCACGATACTGAAGTAGTTGTTCTCAGTTTTGTTTTTCGGGGCAATTAAGGGCCGCTCTTCTCTGCCTTCCGTTGTACCGTGACAGGGTAGAGGAGGGGTATAACGATTCCTTGGTCTGGTTTCTGGTAGGCATCTATCAAGTGGTTGATCTTGCGAAAGATCCTTTCACGAATGCCAGGGGCCGCCTGAGACACAAAGGCATATCTGTGATCAATTCCACATCAAACCGACCAAGAAAAAATATAGACTTTTTATATTGCGCTCACTGATTTGTTCCCTACGAGAAATCTCTTACGGCAAGGTTTCGGATTTCAGGTCAGTGTATTTTTTAGATATATATGTTTATGTTTTAGACGAGTTCAGTCTAAAAGCAAGCTTAATGTGAAAATCGGCAACTACTTGTTTGTGAACAATTGTGAGCATTTTGGAGAGAACGGCGTTCTCTCTGCCACTCACCTCCACGGCCCACAAACCCCCTTTGGTCTGGCGCAGTCGATACGTGTAGACATGGTTTTCGAACCTGTCGATGCAAATAAACACTCAGTTTTCAGTTACTATTTAAGGGTAGAAACAAAGAGCAACTATTTGTGACAATGGTATTTCCCATGGTAGGTACATTAACTGCTTTAAAAAAAAATATCCACGCCCTACAATTTCAATTAATAAATAAAAGCCCAATTTTTAAGGAAACCGTTTTTTGAAACATTTATGGAAAAAAAAAGTCTCTGTAATGACAAATTACAATAACAGATTCAGCCATAGGAGACAGGGTGTGCATCTCTGTGCAGCGTGAGAAACAGGAAAACGCTTTAAAATCTACATAGCTGTACGTTTTTTTAATAATCACTCAGCAACATCAAACTAATCCCAGATTGTGGACACAGGCACACAGGCACGCAAAGTAACGATTGAAATTTTATTTTATTGCACAGTTTTATTATTAACCTGTAAGATTACAGGCATCTGAACTCCTTGCAGTAAATTGGTACTGAGTGTGAAAGCTTTTCTACCATGATTCAAAAAGTAAACTAAAATGTATCCTAGGGAGACCTTTGTTTAAACAAACGTGTTTGTAATAAACACTCGCCTCTTCATTCTTCCTAACTCAACCTTCTTACTCAATCTCCTGTTCTCTCTGCTCTCTCGCTCTGTTCTACATAATTATCTGTTCTAAGAGCGAGATTAATTAAAACGCCTTCCCTACCGCAATATTGGGATACTTACAGAACACAAAGGCAGTGAGAGCCGGGAACTGTTCCGCTGTTTCGGATTAAATAGCTGCCATCCCTCCCCGCCGCACCGAGGAGTTTCTCCCCAGTTTCCTTACTGATGGCCCCATGGTAAAATGGCAACGCTTCCATCCTGTTGCTTTGCACATGGACACCTTTAAAATGCTAGAAATTACTTTCTTTTTTTACATTTTTGTGCACAAGCTGAGCAGGAAATAAGATGTAACCACAGCAGGAAATAACGTCGTAAACCACAACTCGAACAAAAAAAAAGGTCTGATAACAGGAGAACAATGCACATGAGAAAATACACAATGACACTTTAAAGAGTATGTTTAAGCCTGATTGATCTCCAGTAGCATACCATATCGACGGGCTTTAATGAATGGCCTTCTCTTCGGCCGCACTCTTCGCTCCCTAATCCCGGGCAGCGCGACATGCCAGGATGGAGCCAAGGCCGGTTTATTCACTCCGAAGCCCGGACGTTCCAGGGGTCATTGGGTCATTGGCAGCTTGAGGGCGTGACCGTCGGTCATGGGCGGGAGGGCATGCTCCCATGATCAGCTGAAACGCCCACCACGCGCCGCAGATTCCCCTTAACCAGCCGGTTCACCATGCCGGGTCTTGTGGCGTGCTATCCTAGCAGCCTGATGGATAGGTCGTGCAACACAGATCAGATACACCGGTTAGCCAAATGTTTGCAGTGTTCCATAGGTGTACGGCATTCGCTTAATAGCCCTCCTCCTTCCCACTGACGAGCAGGACATCCCTCTTGTTGAGAGGCACCCCAGGTTTTTGGTGGCCAGCTGTCAGTGTGATATGCGTAAGCAGTGGTGCTACCTGACTTCACCCTGAACGCAGCGTGTAGCTTCCCTGGGAAAAAAACCATCTTTAACCTTCCTCACAGAGGGACATATCTCTGAGTCTCCTGTCCGGGCCTGGTAAAGAGGCCCCCTGGATGCATCCAACATCTTACTGCTGTGTGTCCCTCAGACCTCTCTGACAGGGAACTGGCGCCATGCTGTCAGTGGACAGCTCTTTGAGAGGCGCCTCTCTTCCCCGTAAAGCTTCTCAGAGGATTTTCACTCAGGTCACATCTGGCTGTCAGGCAAGCACCTTGCCCGTCTCTGTCGCACAGACAGCACCTTGTCCGTCTCTGTCGCACAGAAAGCACCTTGCCCGTCTCTGTTGAACAGAAAGCACCTTGCCCGTCTCTGTCGCACAGAAAGCACCTTGCCCGTCTCTGTCGCACAGAAAGCACCTTGTCCG
>JAOYSI010006871.1:0-12514 GCA_025775065.1 Hiodon alosoides | reverse complement strand
TTGTCTGCTGAAGCCAGACAAGACTAATACCATTCTAATTATATGGTGTAAATTTTAGGATCTCTTTAATCCGAACCTCTACCTCTTTACTATGATTAAACAAACACCAGTAGCTACTTTGGTAAGCCACTTGTGCTGAATATACAACCACATCACATCACCAGATAAATCCTTTGGCTCGCTAACCCTTCATTAAAAAATAAATAAATAAAGTCGCTATACTTGTAATATAATGACAATGCTAAAACCATCCTACCTCCAAGCTCCGTACGCGAATGGCGGCACTTGTTACGGCAGCGTGTGTGTCGAAGCAAAGATAAATACACTCATACGATGCCCTGCATCCGTCTGTTTTATCCCACATACATACTGACTAAGCACGGACAAGTAGGGGAAAACGCATGTCAAAATAAGAGTTTTGCACTGAACCAGAAAAACGGAACACGGAAAATGTGGGGGGAAAAAACTGTACATTATACTGTTCAGGATTAACCACACCGGATTTGGCAACCTAACTATTGATGGCTGCAGGCTACGCAAGACCTTATATAGCGCTGCATGTAAGTTGCTGCTCATTGCTCCGCATGTGGGCTTGACCAGCAAGGGTGTGGGTGGGATAGGTGGAGTTTCACTCAGAACTTTGGCCTATGCCCACAGTATTTGAGCTAATTACAACTTAGCTAGTTTGCAAAGCTACGACGGGGCTCTTGGTTTGAAAAATCGAAAACACTATGTTAAACATGCAAGCAGTACAAATTATTTTATGTACTTCAAAAAAATGTGTTTTAAAGAACGTAATGCTGATGTTTCTGATCACATATATAGATATATATAGAAGGCTAATGCCTTCAACTTTCAGTTGCCATGAAAAGTTTTTCTACTGTTCTAATAATTCTTGACAACAAGGCGTGAATGATCCATCTAGAAAACGCAATTGAAAGACTTTCTTAGGACATTTGGGTTTTTTTATTCCACTTGAATACCCCCCTCTATTTAAACGTAAAATAGCAACTGTTTTTTATAACTGATGAATACATTAAACTGACAATTTTCATATTTATATTGAAGGTTCGACTTAGTGGAGGACTTTCTTTATTGGGGAGCCTGGTGTGAGGATGATGTCATCGTTTCAGATCCTAAAGGTCATGAAGTGGAATGTCACCCCCATCCCGACTTCATGCTTCCCCCGTTGTCCTGGGAACCATCGGGCAGCACCATCCAAGTGAAATGATGGATGCACAGAATTAAACAAATGTATCATTGAATATATCAACATCTATGTCGTTGTATGTTTTCAATAACTCTCAAAGCATCAAGTGCTCAAACCCAAAAATATCGGTGCTAGTAAATTTGACATGACTTATTATTGTCAGTACTAACATCATTGTACTTAATGCACTTGTGAACTCAGCCATTTGTGCTCAGTTTGCACTGAACTTCGAGGATTGGCATATATATTGGCGCGTGATTATGTATTCTTGTGAACTATTTTGCTTTCTTTCTGTGCCGCATTGCGGGCGCAGTGACGTCACTTACAGAAACGTTTCCCGTTTTCGTTTCAAAGGTCCGTTTTGACTCCAGAGGTCGAACCGTTGGTTAGGTTTTGGCTGATATGCCGTAAGGCTGGACAAGGTTGGAGGTCATAGCTTTCAGAGAGCTGAAGAATGCGAGGCATTCTTTTGTCACCATCGCTACTTCGCGAGACCCACAGAATCCGCAATGCAGCACAAAAAGATCCAGGCTGCCATTTTGAAAAAGGTATGGACAACCGCCGTTACATTCTAGCAACGTAAAGGATGGTCTTGACAGCAGGAATGTTGCGATATGAATCGAGATTCATGGCCTGTGTCAGAATAGAATGAAGAAGGTCACGGCTGTAAAAATGCCCCGCGGACTCCAGAAAAATATCCCCAAACAATGCTGATCCAAAAACCGGGTTCACACGCAATCGTCATCCCGAGGTTAGAACCGAGAAATTGCAGAGTATGTTTTTTGCATTCCAAATAGCACTTCACAAAAATAGCACAATTCAACAGATTAGGTAGCCTGCTTTTTGATAGGTTGCAATTGATAACTGAACGTTCACTTAGGTCGATATGGGGCACGCATCAAGCTAGTGAAAACTAAATTATGTGGGACAAAATCATTGTGTGCCGTCCTATTCCAGTAACCAAGTGCCATCTAGGAGATAACGTTGTAAAAAAATTGTCAGGAGTTTTATGGGCCTTCAGTTCAAGTCCTTTTGCCTGGCATTCGATCTAACGTTTTCGTAGCATCCAAGTGGAAACTAGGCTCGCACCCACTGAGGCACTAAATGTCAAATCTCTCATCTGTCTTCCACATATTGCCTCAGATGCAGGACAGTGCACCTCAGGGGAAATGGCTGCAACTAAGTATCCACTGAAGTATGCATTTTGCGGACTTCTTTACTTTTAGTTTTGACGTGATGCGCTAAAACCATTAGGTGATCACGCAGCGTTCTGCACTTTTTTTTTATTTTTTACTCTGCTTATAAAAAACTGCGTTAGCAGCTGTAGGGTATGCACTCGAAGGCTTGCATGAGAAATTCCTTCGCCCACCGTCATCATACCTATCACAAAGGATCACAAACTTTCCCATAAACACAACTTTTGCTAGTATCTGAGTTCCTCAATCAAGAGTTCATTTTAGCAAACAAAATGGGAGTCAATATATCATCACTATACATGAATACAAATACAATAATATCTAAATGAGGCCAATAACTGTCGTAATTGGTCCTCTGCCTCTAATGAATAACATAATAATAACATTTTCACATGCGAATAAAGTACGTAGGCTAGACATACAGCCTAAGTAGCTAAATGTAAGCAAAGCGTTGGTTTACTAGTCAGACTAGCGGGTAGAGCGGATTTGAACGAATAAAATAATATAGTAATAAACCGCTGCAGATGAATCAATCATTCTAATAGAAGCAATAGTTCAACTCAACTAAACTCTGAAACAACACAAGTCAGAAATAATTAGCAAAATTTAAATCCCATTTTGACCAAACACATTTAATCAGAATATTTTAGCTTTCGTATTAATAGCGGGGCAAGGAGAATTATCAAAGGGATAAGGGGGCATTGCTCTTAACTTACCTCTGAAAACAGGCGAGTTCGGACACCTCTCCGGTGAGCCCTTATTATCTGGTGATAGTTTTTGTCTTGCGACTAGTCTTGCGTCCACCGATCCATTTCCCCCCTGGTTCGACGGTAGTTGTGTCGGGCTAGGGGGGGTCGAGCTGCGGGTCGTTCCTGCGTTACTCCCGACTGAGAAAGCGGGGGGAGAACAGGTAGGGCTCCGCTGACTTCCACGCAGGAGCTGATATGGCACGGTGGCGCGGATGGGCTGCAGTCGGGACGAACTGCTATTGTTGCTGGATGAGTTGGGAGAACTTGCATTGCCGAGCCTGACTCGCGGCTGTTGCGGGTGAGATGAGTTTGTCGCTGACGCAGACATGTTCGCAACAATTCAATAACACTTTTACTTTAAAAACAGAGGCCTTTTCTTACCTTCCAAAAAAAAGTTAATGCACGATAAACCTGCAACTTCCTTTGATTATAGTGCCACTTAATTAACAGTTTTGAGAGTAAACGTGTTCGTAACCAAACGAAATATGTTCGTTTTACTCCCGCAAAACTAAAACGATTATTCTAACAGTTCCATGTTTAACATTCTCATTAAAATGTAATTTGTTTAACAAATTTACGATTAGAGAGGACATAGCACTCCATCGTCTTTACAACTGAGCTTCGAATGACAGCTGCATCTGCACAACCACTGGGTGACACATGGGGGCGGGCTACGATCCTGAATTGTAATAATCTGACTGGTGGATGGTACAGGGATTCGTTACAGTCATTGGTCTGATATAATGTACTGGCTGGAGTTTCGGCCAATAAATCCATTGAGGTTTTTCAAGGTAGGACGAATGCTCGACTCAAAGAGCTATTGGTTTCGGATTGTAATTGACAGTATATAGCGTAAACCAGGCGCTTAGTATAAGGATGCGTAAGCAGATGGCTGTTTAGAGGAGCTAACTTTACTTGGCTTGGATAAAACCATATTTAACCTCTGGGTACGGATAGTATGAGCCTATGTCAATGTATTTAAAACTATGGTTACTGTGTAAAAGCAAAAAGGGGAATATTCATAAACTACACATGATCACTGCTTATTAACACTTAAAATCAGTTAGTATTTAACAGTATATTTAACTAATCTGTATTTACACATACTAATGTGCCAGGTCAATGTCCTATTTAGTATTTATGAAGAAAGAAAAATTGAATTGAATTAAATTTGAAGTTGCATCAATTGATCAATAAAACTATGAAAACACTAAGGCTGAGACCAACTCAAACCTTAGGCCACCAGCTAATTTGCACTATACACACTGGCAATGGAACCCTTAGAGAACCAGGCAGCCTGCCTCTGGAAAGCATAACATTCAGATGAAAAACTTTCCTCACAAATCAAGGGACCAGAAGAGCGCTCACTACTGGGAAGTTCTTTATTTGATGGACAGGTGTCGTTTTCACCTGACAGCGTAGTTCACATTTGCTTGAGTGGTTGATAAGTCTTATCCTGGATGTTTTACTGGAAATTTACATTCCTTCGGGGTATAATTGTTTAGCCTAACATGTGCCTTTATTTCCATTTTGCCATTATACAATTTTTCATTGTCATTCAGCTTAGCGGAGCACCAATTGTCCCTTCTACCTTGTTTTACCTCTGTTAAGCTCCTCCCACTGGTATACTCTCTGCACCAGGCAGGATTTTATCCAACTTTCTTAACTCTCCAACAAACATAAAAAACTACACAGAAATTTGACAAGCACTTCAGCTGTGCTCCAAAATAAAATAAATTATTTAGAACTAGGATAACGTTCCAATAATGATTTTCACACATGTAATAAAAATAGTAAGACTTGATTCGAATTTGCCAAATAAAATACTCCTTAAACGGAGTGTCCGTGAAACTGAATTTCAGTTCCATAAAACCACTATTAAAGAGTTAAGCTTTGCAATCTCTATAAACTGAATGGAGTAATGCTTTCCCCCGAAAAACACGAACTGTTATAAAGAACCCTGACACACAAACTTCTAACCACATTCAAATTATTAAAAGGATGTGAAACTGTAGAATTAAAGAACATCTTTTGAAACTTAGCTTTTTGGATTTTGGTTTTTCAATCTGTTTTTCAGTCTTCCTGCGCTTTTAGTCATTTTTAGTCACTGAGTTTTAGCTCATTCCTTTCATTACATTTGAGACTTTAGTTTACCATGCTCTAGTTTCTACAGTCCTCACGTTTCCCTGCTATCTCTGTTTGAACCTGCGTGCACGGCGTCTGTATTTTTATCCTCGAATATCTTGTCTCGATGTCCTTTACTTTTATTGTCTATTTTTACTTTTTATCAATAAAATTTGATTTGATGTTCTAAAATTTATTTTAAAATATGAGAAGTAAAGTAAATATCTAATTCAAATGTGCAAACCAAAATTAATTTTATTAAAACGGATCATTTTCTCTGAATGACATGTCAAAATAAACTTTTCTTTTCTAGTTTTGCCATTCTTTTTAGATTAATTTTTATTTTTCCTAAATATACCGCGGGGTGGAGAAATGATCAAGTAAACATTGAGGGGATTTAAATTAGTTACACATTACGTCATTTATACACATGGCTTCTATATTATTATTGCAGTTGAGTACCATCTCACCATGTCTAGATATAGAAAATAAGACACAACTCGAGCAAATTAAATAGGAAAAACAACATTGCAGGGTAATAGAAAGTTTACATTCAGAAACAGACAGTAAGTAACGCTGTCTATTTTTCCACAGTGACTCCATAATATAGGCTTAACCATATTTTCCTGGACCAAAGGGTCAATAATGCGATTAAGGATTTATTTTTTCAAACATTAGTGGGTTAGGCAGCATTAGAGCCTCCCAGAGACTTGGTGTAACATAATCTTACTCAGGCTGAGCAGACAACAAATACTTCTCAGGCACTCTCGGATCTACTTTCCTGGACCATTCTGAAATATTTATATTTTTTAACAGCTAATTATAAGTATATGTGTTAAGATCAACCAGATTGCCAGTTAATCAAAATGTGTTTTTAAATATAATTTAAACACGGATGTATAATTTGACTAAGATACACTACAACATTGGTGATGAATACAAAACTATAGTTATATTTTGAAGTAAATGTTCACAAATATTACATTCAAGGGCTCTACCACCTTGAAAAGGTTTGCAGTAGATTTGAATATAATAGGCTGATAATGACACAGGGAGTTTTCTTATTTTACTATACAAAAACCTGAGACTTAACAGGTACCTTAAATGTCCACCATAGTCCATATTTTACAAAAGTTTAACAATAACATAAACTCAATTATAGATTAAAAAAAATAATTATTATTTTAAAACTTTAAAAAATCATTTTAAAATAGGAAACAGCAACAGCAGCCCCCGTCTGGCACAATTGATTCAGATGCATGACAAAGTGATTTAGGCTGTTTTGAATTCAACCAGAAATGGGGTGAAGGAAAAACTTGCGTCCAGCAACAAACGTCTTAAGCAAAAAAAAAAAAAGAAAAAACAGAAAGAAGAAAAATCTCCACAAACTCTCAGAGTAAACCCTTTTCACCTCTGTCCATACTGTCTCTGAATGTGCATATACTGATATACACTTCTGAAGCACGGCAGGATTTGGCTCTGGAAGAAAACAGAAGGTCTCTCAGCTCTTTAGAATCAATAGCACTCTGGCAGCTGAAGTTTTTTTTTCTCTCTTTTTTTAAATAAAGAGAACAATTTGGAGGGTCTGTCTGAGGGTTGAGCAGCTGCAGTTTTCAGGGACCCTACAGCAATTTCCCTCCACCCACGGGGTGTATGAGAGAAGCTCAGACAAAATCTCCCATCTCGTCAGACTGCTGCCTAGTGTGAAAAAAAATATGCCGGCAAGTTAATACTCCTGTAACATATATTCCCAGTTCTGTTGAGACTTGGGAACGTGGGATGTTACATCAATTAATCCTGTGCTATCTCTAAATCAACTACACCTATCCAAAAACATGATAATAATGAACTTGAATCACAAATATGAATTGTCCGCATAGAGTACACAATCAGTCTTCTTCATAGAGCATACAAATGTACACATTTACCCTGTTACACATATGGGCTCCACAACACTGCGAATCCACACCCCTCCCATCCCGTGTTGAAGCCCTGCCAATGGAAAGTTAGTTCATTTCCTCAAAGTTATATTTCTGTGGAAACAGTACTGGTGTGCCGGCTGCACGTTGGTTTATTTCTTCACTCACAGAACTTACTTGGCCAAAGAGAGAGATCGTATAGTGTGGGCAAAACATGTTCCCAACATGGTACTGCACTGTGAACCAGTAGAAATGTAAATCATATCAATTTTGGAGTAAGATTGCTCTGCGTAACAATACAAGTCAAAGGAGAGTGTAACATCACTCACTTCTGTGGATAACATTACTGCAACTTACAGAGCACACATAAATTCCTGTTGCTAATCCAATTATGGATTATGGATTAATTACGATCCATTTTCAATTTACACAAACCTAACACACATGCATATGGTATTTTTACATCTAATTTATCCCTTTCCTATTGTTTCCCTCTACAAAGGTTCATTTGCACAACTCTTCACTGTCTGTGAGACATTTGTCACTCTTATAAGCAGAAATGAATAATGATACAATTTTCAAAATGCATGTTTTATCCTCTGTTCAGAACTACCAACTGATATACCTTGTGTCTTTCCTGTTTAAAAAAAAACAAAAAACAAGCGAGTGGGCATTTTCCCTCCTGCAGAGCAATCTCCTGGAACCCAACGTTTCTGGCTTCAAAGTCAGACACTCCATGGAAACAAATCCTTTTGATGACTGATGCTCTCACTGCCTAGCTGTTTCAGTGGTGACCCTTCTGGATTATCTAAAAATTTCCCTCATTCAAGTTCTAAATTATACTCCTGCTCTACAATCATCTGCTACTTACCAGAAGTGAAGGGTTTCTAACAAAAACAATGTGTCGTAAATGGTGGTAAAGTACTGGCAACTAAAAAACAATTTTAGCATGTTGTGCTTATTGATTAAAAATAACTGAGTTCTGATTCATTCTTAAAATACTTTTAATCCCGTTGAATCATCCAGCACTGTTAAGGGACGCAACCCAGTGACGTTTAACATACGTAACAGGTTGCGTTAAGATTCCGTAACGTTTCTGTAGGTAGAGCTCAGAACTAGGATATGAAAGAAAAAAAAAACTAAACGATCGTCTTTCTTTTGTGAAGGCACTTTGAGTATAAACACAACACAAACCACACTGTAAAATAAGCAACCTAACCACGGGGCTGTGACATCAGCATCTTGTGGTGATGAGGACCAGGTCAGTCTCAGCAGCTGGGTTTGGATGACATTTCCTCCCGTTCATAATACCACTCCTCAATTCAGTAATGGGACTGTGTTTGTCACATGATGAAGGATGACAAATATGTAAATGTTTACCCTTTAGTGACTATTTCTGCAGAACTACAAACAAATGAATGAGAAATAGCGCAGTGCAGTGCTTCGGTGTTGAGAAATGTTTTAAAGTTTGTTTGTGTTGTTACTGAGATGGCTCTAGAAAAAAAACTACTGAATATTGCGGTTTTGGAACGGATTTGAGAGCCATGATGAGTTATTACTGCCAAGTAAAGAAGGTTTCAAAACTATTCCAGAATGAGACCGTCTTTTAGCACAATATTGTGACCATGCGTTTGAATGTCCAGAGTGAACTGGCAAATCACCATGGAGGTTTACATTATTTGCATCTGTAACTGCCAACTACAATGAACGTAATACTCATTTAAACGATATCATTCTAAACAAGTTATCCAGTCTAATTGCTTTATTTAGCATCTTCAACATTTTTTTCAGACGAAACTTTTTTTTATTTAAAACACCAACAAGTGGCTCAGCATATTTTTTTAACTATTCTTAGTAATACTTTGGATGTACAGATGTCTTTGTGTAGGGCATATGGTTTAGTACGTGCCTGATTTAATACCTCCCCCTTTCCACTGAGTGTCATATATTAACTGGGCAGATTGTTTTCCTCCAGAATCCCTCATTCCCTCCCCAGCAGGGTGTCCCCTGACTGGATTACCAAATGTTGGACACAAGCGCGCTGAAGCAAGCTGCTTTTCCACCTCAACGCATTCTGCCAGAATACGCGCAGGCCTCCATCAGCTTGGCCGCGTTAATAAAGAGCAGGGGTCCCGAGCTCTGGGCAAAGCCCCCGCGAGACACAACCTCACTGAACACTTCTTTGATCTTGGAGAAATTAGGAGGCGCCTGTAACCTGGTCACCTCTGAACCGTCTGTGTGCATCTGCCAAAAGAAACATACGGGGTGAAAAGCTGATTATGGGGTGATTTACTGGGGGGGGGGGGGGTCTCCTGCCTACGATATTATCAGTATTGTCTGGTTTTTTTATATTTACAGAATGAAACTGCTCGTTTAAGTTCATTTAAACTTGTATTTTCTAAGCAGTAATGTGTAATTAAATATAAATATTGAGCTTTGCTTAAGTATAGAGTCAAATTTAAGTTATACACACACATCTCAGCTAAATGTTCAGTACCTGTCGAGACGCAGTACAGTTTACAGTGAAGGGGACTAAACTTATCTGTAAAAGTAACAAAACAAGCCAGCAATATTAATCTTTATTTAATACAACGTTCAATGTGAAACAATCATAATGGTAGACTACTATTAATAACAATAACAATTTGCGTATCAATGGGACTGTTAATCTTTAATTTACAGAATCAGTTATTGCCATCTGTTACACCTGCACCTACTCTGACGTCTTACAGAGTCATTCTGACTTCTACTCTCCCCAAAGCACACGGGCCAGGTGGAATTACGCCGTTACAGCACTAAAATCAGCATGTGAAAACCAAGGTGCTGTAATGGAAATGCCCCTGAGCTTAAATAAACTCAAAACAGTCAAACAGAACATTCTCCTGAGCAAACTATAAAGGCTAGGCAGTAGTTTAACATTGAGCTATACAGGCGTCAAGGCACGCACAGAGTTTATCGCTATGAGAATGTTCCAGAAAAAAAAACTGTCCAATTAATTCCAGACAAAGTGCTGTAGAGTGCTAGGCCCCCCGAGTGGTAGTAAAACCGATAATGGTCTTTTTATGGGTAACTTGGTTAAATAAATAAAAATGGTTTATCTTTAAAAATATTTTTCAGTAGCACAACTCTGAAAATTAAAATTAGAAATGGATATTTGGTAATATATTATTTGCACAAAACATGTTGCGCATTTCCTGTAAAATAAACAAAAAATGTCACGGACAACAAAATAAGCTACGTTGGTCGAAATGAAGGGTGTGACACAGAACACAGCAGTTCTGTACATACAACGGGATAGCAGCCAAACCGGTCAACTGGAGATATCACAAAAATGGCAATATACCTGAAACTGGACACATTTACCAATGGCAATTTATAACTCAGTACAAAGAAAGTCTGCATATTTGGGAAGACGCAGAGGGTCAGATGTATAACTGAAAAGGAAATCATACACATAAGTTCAGCAGACCACACCACAACATTTGTATCAAGGCATTGGCTGAATAACCTGATCATAGCAGCAAAATTGTTAGCTATTATTTTTGGCTTGCCAACAACGAAAGATAAAAGGTTAACAAACGCGTCTGGACGAAAGCACTGTTTTTAGTAGAATTACTTCACACTGAACTTTACCGATATAACGTTAACTTCATATTTTCACTCGGTAATGTGATCTCAGCTGGAAATTCATTAAATAAAACATTAAAGTAAAGTAATAATATCTCGACGTCCCAAGATCAAACAGCAAAATGTTAGCCAGCAGCATATGTTTAAGAGGTAGCCATGAAAACAATGCTGGTATTTTGACACCCTTCGGTTTCGCCTGCTGTTCACGGCAAGTCGAGACAGCCGCTCCGTTATCATGTAGTGAATTACATTTTACTTGCGTTGTTCGAACCAAAATTCCCTTTTCGCAGCTGATGCTTAAACATTGGCGTTTTTAGATCCAAGTTTGTCAGAGGTAAACGGGTTTCGTGACCTGCTTTGCAGAGGCAAGTTGCGTGAGTAACGCAGGGGCTACCCCTGCCCTCCCGTGAAAATGATACGTTCCAAGATGACGTTGGGACCTCGACCAGGTGGCAGTCGTTGCAAGAGGCAGAGAGAAGAGCTACTTCGCCAAACGGAGCGGACAAAAACCCCTGCTCACTGGGATCAAAACACATCATTATTATGATTATTATTATTATTATTGTTGTTATCAAAACACCTCAAATAAAATAAAATAAAATAAAACACTGTCATTCATTTATTATTGGGTTAAAGGCAAATAAAATGCATTTATAAGAATAGAAAACTTTTCACACTTTTTTATCCCAGTGGCATGGCCCTTAAACCTAAAGCTGGATGTTCAAAATGATACAATTCCGCCAAAATCACGTGTAACATAGATCCAGAGTTTTACCAGATCGTGTGTAACATAGATCCAGAGTTTTACCAGATCAGGTGTGACATAGATGCAGAGTTTTACCAGATCGTGTATAACACAGATCCAGAGTTTTACCAGATCAGGTGTGTAACATAGATCCAGAGTTTTACCAGATCAGGGACTGGGTGTTGAGTGTAATCCCATGTTGGAAGCCATCTAGGTGCTGTCAGAAGGCACCAGGTTTCCTGTGGTGTCCAGTTGCATGCACTTACAGGTGCAGGCAGAGACAGGGCATTCTGAGTGATCCCTAAGGAGGCGAGGGGAGAGACAGACAGACCGTTCACAACAGTCGCTTCACACACTGACGGCGCGGCCAGAAAAACCACATCACGTTTACTAGCATGACAGCGCAGGCTTTCGTGAAGACGCGCGGTAAAGGCGGCCATACGGAGAAGCGAGGTTGTTCACCTGAACCAGCTGAGCATGTGACCCGCGTGTCCTCCGTGTCGACAGTTGTGACACCATGTGAACCAGTTGTTGAACTGAGCCAGCTTCTTGTCCTTACTGAGGTCCACCTTCTCGTCCGATTTCCCTGTGCCGCCGCCAGAGACAAAAAACCAGGGATCAACTTCCATCAAGCCCATCAAACCTCTTCGTTCATTACTCAAATCTTATTCCTGCTGTAGACAGCCATACTCAAAACCCAGAACACATTTAATTTCCACAGATCATGCCGAATCAGAACAGTGTCTGTTAACAGTGGGTATTTGAGCAAGTCTACCTGTAGAGTGAGGTATTTGGTAAACAGGTTTGTTTTCAGGCCGACTGACAGGACAGGACAGGACAGGACAGGACAGGACAGGACAGGAGAGGAGAGGACAGGAGAGGAGAGGAGAGGACAGGAGAGGAGAGGAGAGGACGGGACGGGACGGGAGGGGACGGGACGGGAC
>JAOYSI010006867.1:0-12517 GCA_025775065.1 Hiodon alosoides | reverse complement strand
TCTCTCTCTCTCTCTCTCTCTCTCTCTCTCTCTCTCTCTCTCTCTCTCTCTAGAATGCCCTTTGGTCTTCATTTTCCTTCAGACTCACAGCCTGCCCAATAGTGATCCTTCAACATGGGTTTTTAATCAGTCAATGTGACAGAAACTTTAATGGCTCACAGGTGGAGGCCAATGGTGAGGTGATTGTATCCTCGGCCTCGTTTCCCAAAATAAAACCTTTGTCACCTTATAAAAATTGATTTTGAGTTTTAGTGTTATAATAATAATAAATGATCACACAGAAGAAAATTTCAGTGACTGATATGTATGACCATGACTAAAACAAGTTCTGATTTACTGTTTTGTATTCAGCTCTTTGCAGGAGTGAATGGTCATGTTGCTAAAGCTGCTAGTGTTTAAATAGCACTAATTTTAGTTTAGTATTCATGTGCACATTGTATTGATTGATTAATTGTTTCCTTCTTAGTTGCTCGTTAGTCATTACATGCCTGTGGTTTCCCGGGTTATCGGTCCTTGTATTTTTACCACTTTCTCTTCATTTCTTTCCTACAAAGTCTTGTCTTGTTATCTCCACGAGTGCAATTGTGAGCGGTTACTTTGGTTTTGCCTGTTCGTGGTTTCCTGCATTTCCTGCCCTTAAGAGTTACGATTTTTGGATTCCCTGTATTGAACTGTTTGCCTGTATTTAGATCCACCTGCAACACTCCAAGTGTTACAGATGGATTTTCTGTGAAAAAATCTTTACTACAACCTGTAAGTGCAAAATTGCATATTTAAAAAAATAAATAAATATAGTCTTATTTTGTTTATTTTTTATCTTCTGCATTTGCGTGTCAGTAGAATTTTAGATTTTTTTTTTATTTCCAAACATTAATTTTCTGAAAGAAGAACAAGGAGTTCGGCAACTGATGGTATGGTCTTCACAGAGCCCTGATCTCAACATCATCGAGGCTGTCTGGGATTGCCTGGACAGACAGAAGCAAGTTAGACAGCCAAAGGTCTTTAGAAGTACTGTGGCAAGTTCTCCAAGAACAATCTTCGAACAATCTTACCTGGCGACTGTCTTATAAGACTGAACGACAGAGCAGTTTACATATAAATATTTTAATCAAGGGCTATTTACTTGTGGTGTTTTCAGGTATTTCAGTGGGTTTTTAAATCATTTAGCAAAATGAATGTTATACTGATGCTACACTAAACTCGTAACTGTTTTCCTGTAAACAAAGTGTGACCTCAAGCAATAATCCGAAGATTTGATTTTACAAGACAGATCCATTACTCACCATCTCTTCGATTTTAAAATCATCGTTATCGAAATCTACAAACATAGACATACAGAAATACAATAAACAACAACTATAAATAGCATTGACAATGTTCATTCAGGTCATGCTCAATCTTCAGGGGAACCCCTGTATCACTGTAATGAGCCAGATCTTAATAGTGTGCAGCTTCATGTTTCACAATAAAAATGATTACTTGTCTTAGCCTGATCGTTACAATTCTTTTGAAGGTTACTAAAACGCCACATTGCTTATTGTCTGTGGTCTGACACAAACAAGAACTCCTATTTAATATATTTTTTCTCTTGTCACAGATGTTTAAGATGCTTTTCAGAGGTCTTGAATACGGAAAAAAGATACATTACTGGCAGTGTACTGAAATATTACCACTTCCCTATATACAAACTCTGTGTCATTATTTATGGGGTGATTAAAGTCTTATGGCTGAAAGATGTCTCTTTAATGATCATACAGTCTGTCATTTTAAGTGTCAACTCTTGTCTAACAAAATTTTTGCATTTATAACTACAGCACTTATTAATCTTATGGTTTTTAAAAATTTCACTTTAGCTTAAACGTATAATTAACGATTAGTAACGACCCTGAACCATCTAAAATCGAGCCAAAGACATATAATTTCCACTCAGAATAATTAAAAATATGTTCATGTTTACAATGGTGGAAGATAAATGCGCGCGACGCGCACATGTCAACAAGCTGTGAGGGAAACTCGGAAAGACACCAGGGGCGACTCAGACAACTCTCGGTCAGCTCAGACACAACAATGCACAATGGATTTAGGGATTGCTTCCCTTTAAATAGCGCTCTCTGAACAAAAGAATAAAATAAGTGGTCGCTGGTCCTAGCTGACATTACAGCCAAATTGAATTAGCTGAACTGGGAGTTCTGGGAAAGAACCAAGAGGCAACACACATGCAAGTGCATTTGAATTAATTCAAATTAAAGCTGGGTTTGTGGACTTCCCAAATGAATAATTAAGTGTCCCGAATCTGAAATAAATGTCGGGAAAGCGATTTCAAGACTCCGGCAACATTGCACATTGGTTGGTTTAATGCCTAAATTGATGAAGTAGAAACGGAGATAATAATCAGCGTGACATTCAGTTAGGTCCAAAGACCGTGATTTCTGGGGAATTGTTAACAGAGAAAAGTACCCTCGTCTGTCATCGTCTGCTCTGAAGATGAAAGCTTTCTTCGGTTCTACCTGCCTCTGTGACTGCTTTCCAACAAATGAAAAATAATAATGTACCATAACTGCATCACGCTTCATCCTCAAGCCCGCATCAGACTGGCCGTCTCAAATTTGATCTTTCTCCGTTCTTTTGAGTATTGTAGACCTTTGGTCTCTCTGAAGGTAATCTTGCCCTTGGAGACACCTACCCTAGAACAAAAGACTGGTGATTGTTGTTTGCACTGCTTTTAATAACAGAAAAACAACAACAACAACATCAAAAAATCCCTTTGTAGCATGCTGGGGTGTGGCCAGTCCAGAAGTGATCAGACACAGGAAGTGGGATGCCAGTAAATTGCCTTCTTCTTCATTTGTATTTAAAAAGGGTAGAAACTCACAGAAACTGTCTAAACTAAGCAAACTCTTCCACTTTAAAATGAACTAAACCAAACAGAAGGCTCTTTCAGAAAGGAACAGACATTTCATACACAAACCAAAAACATAATACCCGCTATTTTAGAAAGCTATTAATGGCTGGCACCTTGGCTGCATGTAGTCTCGTGTGTCAACCTGCCCCGTAGGTGAGGACGTGTCCAACACCGCATGCCGCAATGCCTTTCTGGGTGTTTCAGGAAAAAAAGAGACAAGGAAAATTGCTTCTCTTATTAGACCATTTAAATGTATAAAACACCAGTGGTTTAAATTAATTCCCCATGCGGTCTTTCAAAAAAAACTCAAGCAAAATCATTCCCTCGGGGATCGTAAAAGAGTCGACCACTGTGAATGAGGTCCGGAGATACGTGGTTAAACTAATGAATGGACACAATCCGACGAAAACATTTCAGACATCATTTAGTCGTGAGAGCCGTGCAGTGACGACCTCCTGTAGCGATCGCTTAATGCCCGCAGATCACAGGTGGAGGTGCACTCCGAAGGTGATGCCTTTAATCAGGGTAATGTATCCGTACCGTCCTCGTCAGAGGAACCTTCTCCTTGTTCATGGGATCCATCGTTAAAAATTCATTAAAAAGATTCTGCTGTCTCCTTATCAATGTCACCCCTAATCATTAGCAATGCAGTAAAATAAGTTTTTGCCGGAATCAATCATACCTCAGATGACAGCGCTGCTCTTTTATACATAGTTTTGCCTGTAGAACCTATAAAATTGTCCTTTTTCGTGGCATAACAATAATTATTATCTGTGAGAAACAATAGGTTTTTATGTTGCACCGAGAAACTGTTCTTCTGGCTAGTACAAACAAACTGTGTAAGCTGCAACGTGTGTGCTGGGTCTGTGACTGTGAGGCACCCAGCGACGCACCTCTGAAGCACGCTTTAATTGATTTCATGCACAAAGTTGTTGGTCATAATTTACGCTGAGTTTTTATTATGGTAATACATAATTGCTCAAACACAATTAGTATAGATGGGAGTATCCAATTCAGCTGCAGCATAATAGAAATTTGCACAGTAAAAAGGGAACCGTTTCCATGCACCATTAGGTGTGCCCTCCCATGAAAGCAGATCTGTTGCTGATATATACAACTGTGACCCAATCGTTTAGTTTGGCATTATAGAGACGTGACAATAAGGCACAATAGTTGTCGTGCTTTTGAGTATCTGCATTTGAATTGCAAATTCCACGTTACCGTTTTTAGAAGTGTTGAGCAAACGTTGCAATTATACGCTAATTTTGCTTGTGATGTGGGTGATTTGACTGGACTTTATTAATGCAGTGGCACATTCTCACCTTACAACTTAGTGGCACTGAAAAACTTGGTTTGTGTCCAGTTGTGGTCAGGGAGTTTCCAGTCTGCCAGTCGGTCCCGCGAGGGTTAGCAGGGGCACAGCTCGGCATCTGCAGGGGATTAACAGTCCTGACTATCGTCCTTTCAAGGCAGGTGAGCTGGGACCAGAAGCAAAACAACTTAATCCACTTCCAGTCCAGTGTAGCATCCATCTAACTGTAGAGAAGAAAGCTTCTGTGAACGGCTTCGGGCGCGAAATGTGTGTACATTTCAAAGATCAAACCAACCCCTGTAACACATCACATTACATACCCTGCCAGGCACTGTAATTCAGAGCCAGCCATTTCGTATTCCCCAGCCCAAGGAAAGGGTGTTTGGGAAGAAACAGAACAGATGTTAGATGGAACTGATGTTAGAGGAATTGCAAAGCGAACGGAGTTGTCCAGCGGTTTAAGTGCTAAAACTAGACGGATCTGTTTGTTTTAGCCTTGATTACTGAAAATCCAAAATGGTGGCTAAAATGTGATGCGTAACCCGGGCCCCGTCTAGGCTGGGGCTTGTTTATATTTCTACATCGGATTTAACCAAGGGCCTATTATTTAAGCTACTAGCAGATGCCCCTGTCGCCTTAGTCCGGGGGAAACGGCTGTCCTCTGATTTATACCAGTTTGTGACTTAGCTGTTCGGACTCCACGGGACCCCAGCTGCCTTCCAAAGACTCACGGACAGACTGCTGTGACTGTAACCCGCAGCATATCCGGATGATTCACTTTTAGCATCGACCGGGAGCGGTCAGGTTCTCAAAACTACATGGCTATTTTCCTGGTCTGGGTGGGGCACTTTTTTCTACCGAGGGACGGCTGTACGGACACGTCAAGCTGTCGGGCATGTGACAGGGACAGGCATCTGCTGGGGATTAAAAATGTTGTCAATCTGCTCTCTTAACGGCCTTTTTGAGTTCCAAGAGCCTGACAAGAGGGTTAGTTGGGGGCCGGATGAGAGGGTGACGTTGGGGGCCGGATGAGAGGGTGAGTTGGGGGCCGGATGAGAGGGTGAGTTGGAGCCGGATGAGAGGGTGAGTTGGAGGCCGGATGAGAGGGTGTGTTGGGAGCCGGATGAGAGGGTGAGTTGGGGGCCGGATGAGAGGGTGACGTTGGGGGCCGGATGAGAGGGTGAGTTGTTACTTTCCTTTCTTATACCAGTCTTTAGTTATGTTTGTTACTTTCCTTTCTTATACCAGTCTTTAGTTATGTTTGTTACTTTCCTTTCTTATACCAGTCTTTAGTTATTTTTGTTACTTTCCTTTCTGATTGCTTCTGTGGTTGGATAAATGCCAGATCACGGCAGAACTTGACTTACGGTGATCACACCATGAGCACACAGCATGTCAGACTCTTATTTTGCCACATATGAATAAAAACTCCATGATGGCCACAATAAAGTACACAGCCTCTATACAAGCAAAATAAAATCCTACTGAAGCTGGGAGAAATATGAATGACCCTTTGAAATATAAAATCTGTAAAATACATATGGCTATATATTGGGGCACTTTGTGTTGATAAGTGTCAAGCAAATCGCTTGAAAGCCAAAATTCCAGCTTCTAAAATCAGTGTTCAAATTCAAAGCTAAGTAAATGCAGATAGGTTTAACCCTGATTGGGGCTCTTTGGTACAGCATAACTTTGCATTTTGATCAAATGGAAAAAAATCTGCCAGTCTCTTCATCTGAGGGGTTTAAGTTACACATGGTATTTTGAAATAAAGCCTTTAAATGGTCACTGTAAACTCACGTCTTTTCTAACAGTGCTTGCTTGTATTTTATTTTGGCAGTTTAATGAAAATAATTGAACTTATATAATGAATTACTTTTTATAAAATGGACTTGACTTATACATATTTTTTTGAGTTACAATATCCAAAGCAATAATGCAGTTTTTATTATTAAATAACTTCTTTGTCTGTGCATAAACTCGGTGGAGAATTCATTCACAGTTTATAGATCATACAGCAGCTCTAATTTAATGATATTCTTAGGAGCACTTAATCAGGCAGAATATCTATGAAAACAGGCTAAATTAGTTCATATGGCACACCTGAATAAAAAAATAAAAACACTGAAAATTTTCAAATAAAATAAAATAGTCGTCCCACACAGTCAGAGAAGGTCTCAGACACTAAAACTAAAACATGCAGTATTTCCTACGATTCTAATGCTGTTAATGTAATCACAACAACCGTAGAGGATTGTGTCAGTCGACGAGCCCTCACTCAAGTTCCTGATGTTCCAGCAGAGAACTGAAGCTGACAGAACGTAAATTTGGTTTTAAAATAACTCTGGTGAAAATGATCGTCAGGTGAACTAGCAAAGTTCCCAGCTGCTGTATTGCCGTGGGAACCGAGAAAATGTATTCCTCACATCAGGAGTTGATTGTGAACTTTTCACATTTCTTTCCCTGGGACCACCTGCTCAGAAGAACACACTGGTAAACTGGTCCGGTAAAAACAAATCAATAAATACCTAGCAACATGCAGACACGTTCCTTACTGTGTTGTCTCCAATCTGGCTTCTTGTCAAAAATTCCCCCCGACATGGTTTCAGAGTAAAAGAGAAAAGAGGTTTCAGAGCATCATTACCCATAATTCTTTATGCAAAGACCCACAGGCCCTTCAAGGTTGCATGCTCTCTGCATCTTTAACGGTTCGCTGGAGGAAGTTTGAGGACTAAATTAAAGAGGGGTTTCCCCCTCTCCGATCAGGCCATTGATTCAATTTCAATAGCTCTTGGTTTTATAAACAGTGTTCTGAGTTTGCCCAACGTTCCCATTCAGAGACATCTTGGTTGATAGCTGTGTTTGTTCTTTTTTTTCAATGCCCAAGGACAACCTAATTTGTGATCAGAAGCATTTGATGCCTCGGCTGGTCCTAAAAAGAATTTTAACAGCTTTCATGATTTATCCTACTGAAACCGGATAATAACCCTATACTTCCTAATGGAAATTATTTGTCTCAGATTTTTCCCCTAATTGCTTTCTCTCAACTCGGTTTTTGTTTTTAATACATCACACTATTTCTTGTACACGTTTTCTATTCTCAGTATCATTATTTACAAATTCCTTATGATTTGTAATATTTTTTTTAATTTGACGAAAACAAATTACATTAACATTTAAGATTATCCCATCTTTGGCCTTAAATCACTCTATGGCTGTGATTAAAAACCATGGACATTTAAGTATCACTTTTCCATCGGACTTTTAAACTCTGTAAAATTCATGCCAATGAGAATTTATCCAACAAGCGCTATGGAGCAAAAGAACAAGACGTCCTTAAGCAGCATACGCATGTCAAAATTTATTCCCTAAATGTGTAAAACAGCAAGAAAATTGTACAAAACAAAGAAAACAACTAAACATACCCATTATCATTATTATTATTATTGTGTAGGGTTTTTTTCTTCTATTTCACTATACTAAAAATTATTATACTATTTTACGAATTACATACCATAGCGGATCATTTTAGAATTTGTGTATAATAATAACCAGTAACTCATATTTCAGTTTTAAATTCACTCCAGGAATCTGACAAATGAATTGTATTTCACAGGAACTTAAAAAATTAGTATTATAACCGAGATCGGTGTGAAAGGACTTGAGCGGCCTGCACAGAGTCCGGATCTCAACCCCATCGACCGCCGTTTGGATTAATCGGAACGTCGACCGCGAACCAAATCGGCCAACATCAGTGTCTGACCTCACTAACGCTTCTGTAGCGGACTGGAAGCAAGTCCTGGCAGCACTGTTCCAACATCTAGTGTAAAGCCTTCCCAGCAAAGTGGGGACCGGCTCCATATTAATCCCCAAGATTTAGGAATGAGATGACTGGCCATGTAACGTATGACCAGTACTGTTTTAGAGTTACTGCAGGTTTAACAGTAGAGTTAAGCATGAAAACTGAATGGGAGTCTAATGCTGTAATTACCATTTTATATAAGTTAAATAATTATTACTATATGTTTATTTTTTTCGTTAGCACACGATAATAACATTTACAAACACAACATACCAAGAGTGGAAATCAGTGTTTATATTTAACGTTAGTGTTTCCGTTATTAATATGCTGGGCAAATTGAATGTAATGTTACATTAATAAGCTAGCCTGCTAGATATTTGACGTATAACATGACATGTTAAGTCTGGATTAGCTAGCTAACAATGATTATCTTAAAATAATGAGTTATATAAAATATATCACATCTCAAAATATGTATTAAATAAAAGTATTTATTTAGGTAGGTTATAATGCCAGTTATAATAGATTTCTGTAAATTTAGGACGTGGTTATGATATAATAACCACTGCTTTAAAGTCCTGGCATAGAGAGTGAGTCGTTTCTGTGTTGCCACAGTCACAGCCACTGAAAGCCCTCAGAACGTTCCCCACCCCCAGCACGGCAGAGGTCGCTCTGCGGTGTCGCTCTAATAAAGAGTCTGTAATATATTCATGCTGTTAGTGATGTTAAATGGACCTCGAAGCCCAGCCGACCGGCATGCCTCCACAAGGCCCGGTAAAGGGGGCCCGGTGTCGGGGAGTAAGACTCCCGGCCTGGAACCACCCGGACGGAGAGCGGGGGTCGTCAGGCCCGAGCTGGTAGGGGGGCCTCCTGAGAAATGGGGGGGGGGGGTGCACATATCTTGGGCAGTAATGAAGATTCCACATCGGAAGCCCAGAGTGAACCCATGCTTGACATACAGCTATATCTAATTTAGACCAGAACTGAAGTCTCGGTGCAAAATTCTCACCTATCACAGAAGCAGGGATGTCCTCTGATACACCTGGCTGCAGTTTGTATGCCTAGAGAATAGCCAATGTCATTTTCTTTTGCGCTAACAAGTTAAGTATAAAATCATAGCCAGTCCGCTAACGTATTGATAAAATGTTCAATTTAACCATGCAATTAGTTGCCAAATGTGCCGTTCTCCCTGCATAATTCGTATGCTTCCTGGAAGCTAAACACAGCAGAGTGCCCCAGTATATAGCAGGCACGTACTTCCCTGTTACGTTTGTACAGTCAGGTTTCCTGTACTCTTGCATAAGGTAGGGTGTAAGGCTCGGTAAGCCCAAAACCCAGTACACCCAGTCAATCGCAGGGCACACTGAGCCGATGTTGCAGGCGTCTATCCACCTAACCTGCAAGTTCACGGGCAGTACTTTCACACTCACGTGGGAAGTGACCTGAGCTGGATGTGAACTCTGAGGTTAAGTGCCTTAAGCTGGATGTGAACTCTGAGGTTAAGTGTCTTAAGCTGGATGTGAACTGTGAGGTTAAGTGCCTTAAACTGGATGTGAACTCTGAGGTTAAGTGTCTTAAGCTGGATGTGGACTCTGAGGTTAAGTGCCTTAAGCTGGATGTGAACTCTGAGGTTAAGTGCCTTAAGCTGGATGTGAACTGTGAGGTTAAGTGCCTTAAGCTGGATGTGAACTCTGAGGTTAAGTGCCTTAAACTGGATGTGAACTCTGAGGTTAAGTGTCTTAAGCTGGATGTGAACTGTGAGGTTAAGTGACTTAAGCTGGATGTGAACTGTGAGGTTAAGTGCCTTAAACTGGATGTGAACTCTGAGGTTAAGTGCCTTAAGCTGGATGTGAACTCTGAGGTTAAGTGTCTTAAGGTGGATGTGAACTCTGAGGTTAAGTGCCTTAAGCTGGATGTGAACTCTGAGGTTAAGTGACCTGAGCTGGATGTGAACTGAGAGGTTAAGTCACCTGAGCTGGATGTGAACAGTGAGGTTAAGTGCTGATCGAAACTTTATTTAATTTTGACTAAAATTTTATCATCAATAATCTACACATTTAAAGACGCAGGATTGCTACGGTGTGATTAATCTTACCAAATTCATCCCAAAGTTGTTTTATTTTATTTTCTTGTACCACAGGGTACCTAAACCAGCCAGTGCAGACAACTGTCTCATCTGCAGAAACCCCTGACCACCCCTCCTCCTCTAGCTGCCAGCCCAAAAATGTGTCAGAGAGCCAGGTGGAAGCAGTGTTGAGCATTACAGGGGGGAAAAAGCCAAAATCACAATCACTCTCCAATTGTTTGACATACAGAGGTACATATGACTGAACTTGGTGTAAACAAATTATATACTTTTATATACCTTCTGTACTTCTAAACTGCCAGCCGCTCTGGTAATTTCTGACCTTGGTATATTATCGGATTTGCAGAAAGCTCAAACTGTTTTATGGGGAGAAAATATTGGCATTTGTGGCACTGCTCAGGAGAAGCCGTGAGCCCCGCATTCTATATTGATCACCTTCAAATCATTGTAGGTGCAGTTAATTAGATTTATATTATAAACAAACAGTTTCCATATAAAATTCATATTAACAGCCAAGCATTATCCGTCAAACAGAATAATAATATCTTGTGCTATTGATGTAGTATTGATATCGCTGAGATTTATCAGCGCAGTAAAAAGGAAGACTACTTTTACTGTCGACTATAAAACCCGGCCTCAACTTAGTCCGGAGACCAAAGGGAAATCAAACACCACACAGGATCTCTGAATGTTTGCAGATCTTACAAAAACTATAAGAGATAACCATTTAAATAAAATTAGGCCAGTTCGTTTCCATGCCTTTTTGCAAAGCTAATGTAGCGAGTTAAGGGTTAAAGTTCATCCCAACCTGATCCCATCCAGAAATGTGGGCAATTTTTTACCTGAACGTACCATAGCGCTAAGGAGACTTTACATTATATATCTTTCCTCAAATCAAATATGTAGAGATGTGACAGCTAACACACTCACCTCACGGATGAGAGTTGATGATCGAAATACAGGCGGACTCAATCAGTTTCACACTTATGCTCTGGTGTTTAATCTTTTATAATTCACCTCCAGCCAGTCGGCGCGGGTTATGGCAGTGTAGGAGCCGGCAGCTTTAGACACAAGGGCGCTTTTTATAACCAAGATTTCAGAGTTTAGAAAAACAGGTCAGACTGGCGCTATTTCCAGGGAATGCTGGTGAGGTCAGCGCTATCACTTACAGAGGCCCTGGTGTTGTCCTTCCCCTTGTGTCGCCGTTGGCCTGTTGATTGGTCCTTTGTAGGCAAGTCTTCTCCGACCACTGAATGTGACCACCGTGTCGACCAAGCAATGAACCACGACCAAAAAGCTTCAACAAAGACAGGGACTCTGAGCAAGATACTACAGAGAAAGCAGCTGATGTTTTTTATTTTTTCTTATTTTATTTGACGGGTAACGCAAGTTAGAATCGTACTAGTCATGAGATGCACTGTGCAAAGGGCTATGCTCACAATTCTCTTGCTCACTTAGAAAGTAAATATTTTTGTCACTACTATTTTATACCATTATTACCAAACAAACACAAACCCTCCATTTATGTAGACATGGATGTCTTTTCAGCCTGTCCATTTCCATCTTGGCCAGAGATTCGTCTTCCCGGGCTGTGCCAATGTCTCTGAGTACTGAAATTGAAATTTAAAATGAAATATTCCGTTTAGCTCCTTTACATATGCACTCTGCGAATGTTTATCATATAATTTAACTAGCCATGTTGGATGACCACACAATCCTGTACAGAAACAGCAAAACGGCAAACAAGTTCCCCCTCGCCATGAAAGGCAGTGGTTCCCCATAATGTATTTTTCATTTCTTGCCAGAAAGATAAAAAATACAAAACAAAATTTAATTGAAAGTAACACCAAATCCAATAAGTCTTGAAGCTACACAATCATGTAGGATGGTTTTAATCTACCCTTGAATTTCAACATTCTACTTTCATAATATATATTTTTGCTGTATTGTGTATTTATATTATTCTAAATATATCTTATAATAAAAAGTATTCTATATGAATGATTCTAGGACTTTCCCCCCTTCAAGTATCTTTACTCTGAGGTCGGTAAGGGCAAGGAAAAATAAAATAAAATAAATTAAATTAAATTAAATTAAATAACTATGACTAAAGCCTGATATGTCACACGACTGTACAGAACAACAGCGAACTTTAGAGTGGCTCGAGATACCAATGGGATATAAAGGTTTGTCATCGTAGATTTGTTTAGGGTAGTTTTGTTCTCCTTTGAATACACAGGCAAAGCTGAAACGGAAAACATTCCAGAGGATGGAACTGAAGGGGTAAATGGCAGGGTGAGCGGGGCGAGGACAGGGGCGGGGCGAGGACAGGGGCGGGGCGAGGACAGGGGCGGGGTTAGGACAGGAGCGGGGCGAGGACAGGGGCGGGTGGGGGACAGGGGGCGGGGAGGGGAG
>JAOYSI010006866.1:0-12517 GCA_025775065.1 Hiodon alosoides | reverse complement strand
AAATGATACATATATATCGTTTTAAAACTTAAAAGATCTTGCAGAAATGAATGAGAAAAAACTAGTTTTGTCTGGAGGAGTATATAAGGTTCCTTTGTTGCTATGTTTCGGTTAATATAAAACATTGCAAGCCTTTTTTTAGAACAAAACATGATAAAACAGTCTTTTTTATTAAATCTAAAGTCTACAGTACTCCATCAATGAGGTAAAAGTAGGGTACTTTTAAATCTATACACCATCCATAATGCAAGCAAAATGCTTTTCGTATCTAGGGAAAAAAAGTCGATAAGTAATGGCCTTTTTGATTAATCAAATCTTCAAGATCAGTTTATGTAGGTTTTTCTTCCATTGTCCCTGTACGTATCTAAAATCCTTTTATTAAAAAGAAAAAGTACATATTTCTGGTATTAAGTATTGGTATTGTTTACAAGATAGATTATTTAAAGGGGAGCACTGGTCCACAGACCCTACATCTGGCAGGGGCTGTAAAGCGGCCACTTACACAGGGTACTTTAATATTTATTACAAGGAACATATCTGGTTACATTTGCTGAAATTCACAGAGAATAGAAAATTAGTTGCTTGCCGCTTTCGCTCCCCCCCGGTGGTACTCTGATTAATAAACATTAGGAGGAGTCACAAAATACCGTGCAAACCATTGATCATACACATGCAGAAGGCCGCTGCTGGGGAGAGGGGCGTCAGATGTCTCTCGGAGACAAATGGCTACAGCGTGCAATTAGCCTTTGCAGTCCCATGTTGGTAATAATTAACGTAATAACATCCGATTTTACTTTGATAACGTTTTGATAGAACAGTGTTAGTCATGAGACGCGATTTGGCCTTTTCTACATTAATCCTCTGGTTATAATGAAAAGCCCCAACTCCACCATGCATTCATGCAGTATGTGTCCAACCAGGGATGTGAAAGATTGGAGAGGGAGCCGTTTTGAATTCAAATGCATCTCATGGGGGCCATGCAGTCGGAGCCACGAAAATGAAGTGTCCATGGGGTCCCTGGGGGTTCTGGGAATCTTCAAGAAGCAGTTGAATTCCCTGTGATTTTGGCCGCTTGCTCGAATGAAATGAACAGTCTGTGTAACCGCGTCCAGCGCATTTACCATGTTTTATGTTTTACCGCACAGTAAAATGTGCATTCAGAGTAACAAAATAGTTGCTATGTAAACGGTCATGTGATGCAACAACAATCTTACATTTCGTATTGACCTTCCTTTTTTTTTGACTAAAGTCATTCCAAAGAAAAAACTAAAAATAAACAAATAAGATATTGTATAAGTAACTATAGGTAGAAATAAGATATTGTACAATTAACTATAGGTAGCTTGCTTGAAAAGAAGCAAGATCAATATGAAGACTATTTTTCCTCCAATATTATGTATGAGAAAAACATTGGAAATCATGCATCAACGACAAAGATGAAGTTGAGAAAAGAGTGGGTGACAGGAGGTGCCAAATCCCCCATTTAGGTTTAAATTAAGCTTCAAATTTAGTTGGTAGGTTAATAAAAATAAGTCATACGAAAACCCATGGAAACCACTGGAATCAAAATTACTCCACAAGAAAACCAATAAAACATAGAGGAACGTAACAAAGCAGGGAATGCATTTTTAGTCTTATGTAATGAACTTCATACCCCTTTGTCATCCTTGAACAAATACCACGGTCCCAGAATACTCAGTTATTTATATAATTAAAAGTAACAGATATTAATAACTTTTCTAGTGCTTCCTTTTTAAACTCATTCCTCTCCTGAATTCACATTATCAGTAGAGTAGGGTTGAGTAGATGCTGCCATATAAAAGAAAATCGGACTTCTCGGCATTCTATAGCGCTACATACAGGAACCCGTTGCATCAGTTGGTGATTATAGAAAGACCTACCCAATACAATCTAAGTGAATGACTTTCACCTGAACTGTCAATGTATGTTTTTGAGTGTTTTTTCAGTGTTGAGTGCTATTCAGAATGATGATGTAACATGGCATTGTTTTGAAGCATTGAACAATTGCTTGTCTTTGATGAATCTCAAAGGTTTTTTTTTTACAATGTTTCTATGTGTGTTTTTCATGTCAAACATCAATGATGTGTTTTTCTTAACAATTAGAAACAATTGAAAAAGGATTCCAGAAAAAAAAACAAAGCAATTAATCAAGGCCACTGTCATAAAAATAGCAACAATACCCAATTATCCTTTGTAATCCCAGTTAGATCATTCCAGGCTCAAATTGTCTTGTGAGGGAAATGTCATTATTTCCGTTCATTAAGGAAGTAATACAAGACAGTATCTTATTTTTAAGACAATGGAATACCATCTGTTCAGACTTTTGAGTACAGAGAGAGAGAGAGAAAGAGAGAGAGAGAGAAAGAGAGAGAGAGAGAGAGAGAGAGAGAGAGAGAGAGAGAGAGAGAGAGAGATCATGCCACCTACCTTCTATAATGAACACAATTTTAGGTAAATTAACTAATGTGTGCATTGTCTTGAATGGAGCTTATTGTTGAACTTGTAATACATCCTTCTTTTCGGAATCCTATGGGTTAACTTCTCACAAATGTGCTTCCACATTTCACATTCTAAAGTAAATTTATTATCTGCTTAATTTCTCAAACATCCATTAAGGATGCTGAGTTTTTTTTCAAAAGACTTCTGTTTCTCCAATGCTCCTAAGATTGCCCAGTGTCACAAAGGAAGGAATTGCAACATAATGGTATTTGTTCTATTTATTATTGATTTTAAAAGTCAAAATATACTCAAAATATTTTTTTTGAAAAAGTAGATATAGAATCAGGGCAATATCAATATTTTTTCATTCATATGCAAGTAAAATGTAATTTACACAGCGTTCATTACGTCTTAGCTAATCTTGTACAATGCAGAACCAGAGCTATGATAAAAAATAAGAATCTCTTTTTGTGTGTGTGTGTGTGTGTGTGTGCATTTACAGGCATGTACCGCACCAGTGAATTATGTGCAATTGCAGTAGTAAAAAAATCCAACGTCACAAAAGTTGCCGCTGCTGCGGTGGAAAAATCGTCTCCTCAGCGCTAAAGTTGTGAACTGCTGCAAAAAGTCCCTGAGAGTAGCAACTTCCCTGAGAGGGTTCTTGCGGGTGACGCGCGTGGGTATTGGGAGGTCTGTGTCAGAGAGAGGACTGTGGGAAAAATCAACAGCGCGGTACCCTCGCCGGCCTGTGCCCGTGCTGGGAGACGTCCGTCTGCTTCTCGCTCGAGTCCCTTCCCCGTGCATGGGAGAAACAACGCGGACTCATCCATCAGTGTGACACTGGTATTTCACTTTGGCATTTCATCTGATATGAACAGACAAGTTGTTGCTCTTTTCTCTAGCAGAGGTATCCTCTGTCATGTTTTGTTTTGGGTATTTTTTTTTTACCTGAATAACAATGATAAGTCTTTATCATTGTTGTTGTTGTTGTTTTTTTTTTATGTTGAAGAAACTTATCAAAGCAAAGCCCGACAGAAATGTTGCAATCCTCACAACATAATTTACATGCATTATTGGTGAATAAGTTGCAGCTGTGGCAACTCACCTCAGGATGAGGTCTGTGTGAGCTGTTGCTTTTTTGTTTTTGTTGCCTGCGTTGATGGAAAGCAAAGAATGAAAATTGAGTGCATCAGGGCTGGCATTTGATATGATAAAATAATTGTGGTGACTCACAGTTCAACTCTCAGGAAAATGTTGTTTTATTTCCCTACGACTGCTTTCCTCACATGCACCCGATGGGGCCTTCTGTCTGGATAGTTTCAGTGATTTCCTTTATGTCGAACTTTAAGCGATAACATTGGAGTTTGCTCTCAATTGCCGCTCGGTTTCTTTTTTAGTTTATTGTGTTTTGCGGACGTACAGAATAACATTAAAAATCATGGTTAGATTGTCAACCAACAAATTTAAAATCCATTAACTTTAAAAAAAAAAAAAGCAGTATTGATTTATTTCATTTAACTTTGATACAATCTCTGCTTATTGTGTAAGTTATACAACAAGTAGCACTATTTTAAATGCTAGAAAAAAGAAAAAGTTATGGATTAGGCACTCAGCCAATTCGACTCAATTCCCTACGAAGGCCAAACAACACTTTCACTTTGTATTCCAACAAGACCATATTTCTTTGTAGACTAAGCCAGCATTACATTAATTTTCTTTTTTGGGGGGCTATCTGAAACTCTTTAATTTATGGTTGTAGTTTTACATATTCTTTGATTGACAAATTTTGTTAATCACAGCAAGGCTTTATGACCTGACCACAGATCTTACAAAAACTACTCCTTTACACCGGGCATTCAAAGCACTCGCTAATACATACTTCTCCATTTCATTCAACCTGAATGTCTCCCGGCTTGCAGAAAACAAATCGCTCAATTTAATCAGTCCGAGCAGTTCACAA
Source organism: Hiodon alosoides (assembly GCA_025775065.1). Taxonomy (NCBI): domain Eukaryota; kingdom Metazoa; phylum Chordata; class Actinopteri; order Hiodontiformes; family Hiodontidae; genus Hiodon; species Hiodon alosoides. The sequence goes on along the minus strand of JAOYSI010006866.1, from coordinate 8,097 downwards.
GCAGGGATCGGTCCAATTAAACTGGCCTGGGGCATTACTGGGGTAAAAGGAAAACTTTTTAATTCTTCAGTGTATGCTCCTGGTTTTAAAAGCGGCTTTTTCTTGAGTAGAAATGCTCTAATAAGGAATTTTTTTTTTTTTTAAATAAAAAGGAGGTTTTGTCCAGTCGGATGTATGAAAAGGCATGAATTGTATTCTTAATTGTTTGCGAGCCCTGCAGCTAACTGAGTAATAACCTTCCAGTAGTGGCTTTACTTCAAAAGGAGGCTTTGCTCAGCATTGTCCACCATTCCTACGCTGGAATTCCGTGTCTGCGCGCACTCCATTGAAACCACAGTACAGTAAATAAAAGGACAGGGAATAGCAGAACCGAATGAAGGGTGTGTTTTTCACATTGTGAGCGTCATGCAATCTGACTCGAGCTCCAGTTCTCTCCCCGACTGAATAACCAGCAAAGCTTTTGTCCCAGCTGTCCGGTGCCAATAGGTTAATTGAGGTTGAGTTACGCGTCCCTGCCACCTCACAAAAGGTTTTCGACATCTGATTGCAGGACCATTATCAGAGCTCGAAAACACTTGTTGTTGAAATGTCCCACCAAAAGGAGGATGGTGCCTGTATGGCTTTTTTATGACAATAACCAGTACTGAATATATTTTACAGCAGCAAATAAAACAGCTGTATATGCACAGTATCTGAGCATACTGTTTCAAATGCACCTAAATACTTTCAAATGCTTCCGAAGTAAATAAAAATACACAGGCAGATTGACAGTGAGCCGTATATCTTGTTTAAATTTCAGGGTTTTCTTCTTACCAATTTAATTTGTGTATCCCATGAAAAAGAAAAACTTTGTAATAAAGGTAAATTTTCTGATCCCTGAATCCGCAGAAGATCTGGAATATGTTATGGCGATTCAGATGAGGTTTTATCCATTGTCTTTGTATTGTGAGACAAACAAGATGGCCATTGTTAACATCACTTGAAATGTGGACTTGATGACATGTGCTTGCTAGCCTGCAAAATGAGTACCACTCCTGGAAACTGGAAACTTAACTTAAGGATGTGAGCTGATATAAGTAAAATAATTAAATTTGACCCATTGTTAATACAGATTATAATACATCGATTTAGATTGCAGGTCTACATACCGGAGGGTTGAAAAAAAGCACCATTGTTTATTGTACAACACAGCTTGGATATTTCCTTGGGAAGATGTCAGCCTCTCAGGTTAGCCCCTTTTCCCATAAGAAAAACCTCCCGTATTAGCAGGCATTCTGAGCACATACTTCTCCGCCATTCATTTGGTGTCCCTCAGTGCGAACTGTGAATGGGTATTATATTTAAAGTGCTCCGCTCTTGAGCTATTGTCAGATTGTCTTGGCATTCTTAAAACATGTGTCTGCTTTTCAACCCCTTATTTTTATGTTTGGTTGCCTTCAATGTATGTGTCAATTTTAATCTCGGACTGTAAAAAGAGACACAGTAGTCCATGTTTCGTCTGTTGCAGCTACATGGTTCAAATTGAGTTCCACTAAGAATATAAATGAAGTTGTAAGTGCATGGGTATCAGGTTTAGGTAAGTCTTTACTGAGATAAAGCATGGTAGAGAATTTAAACTTTGGCAAGTTCTTTTCTGGTTGTTTATTAATGTTGTTTTAATGTAATTCAATTTGCATCCGTTTTTATTTAGTCTATTGGATTGGTAAATTCAGGATATTCGTCTGTACTGTAGAGAAAACATCTGCCGGTCATCTCTGCAACGTTCTCCACAGTTCCAAACACCATGACTGAGATTCTTTGTAGAAACTTCTCATAACATCTTGCGGTGGCAGATTGCATGCCCCGTGGTGCACTGGACTTTCCAGCAGCGAAGGGGTGGGACGTTATCTGATGTGCGCTCCTGCTCCATGTTTTCTCAAACGGACGCATGGGGCTGCTGCTCCCTAACAACTCTACACCCCTGGGTGCCTAGTTTTGAAGTGGTCCCACCATGGTCTGGAGTGCATTTACGTGGCATGGCTGGGGTCCAGTCATTCCGTGAGAAGGAAGAATTGATGCAGTGGCCTGAGTTATCATCTGTATCCCATAAACGAGACAATGATCCAGTCCAACGGACACATGTTTTTAACAGGTGGTTTGAGCTGCATGAGACTCTTCCATGGCCTTCACAACTGGTAACCCACAACTGCATAAAGCAATCTTCTGACTTGTTGTGGTGGCACCTGCAGCAGCCATTTGTATTACAGAAATATCTAACGTAAAGGCAGTGTCCATTCCAGACACTTACTGGGCACTTACTAAGTGCTGCGGTTTGTTCCATACGGAATCAAAGCAATCTTGATTAAGGATGTACTCTCTTCTGATTTCATGGAAACTGGCAATGGGCCATTCTTAGTTGTGTGACAAATTTGGATTACTACATGAAAAATAATACATTTTCTCAGAGATATGTTGTATTTAAATATATGAAAAATATATATAGTTTTTTAATCTTTTGAGTGAAGGTCTCAACACAACATTTATTAAATCTTCCAATTTCACTGCAAAGGACATTTCAGAAACCTGGAGCATGTTGGTAAAACATGTTTTGCACTTGAATGACAGATGGTGCATTGTAGACTCCAATAAGCATGGAATTTTTGGCTGGGGGGAAAATCATATCCTGGCACCCTTTGCTTAACATGCAGCCATTTAAAAGCACAACTAGTGTGTCTATAGCTTCTCAATAAATGTAAACAGGAGCAATTTTATTATATTGAGTTGAAAATTATATGGTCGAATTAATGTAAATCAAATAATGTTCTAATCAGTGATTAACATAATTCAGTGTATATTTTTTTCAGATTATATTATACTGCTAATTATTATACTGATTAAAATTTTTAAGGTGTTACATACTCTATATATCAAGTTTCATGTGGACGTCAGTGCGTGTAAACCAGAGCGTGAATGAATGAACACAATAATTACCTGTTTAAATGTGGCACCAATCGTGTCTATATAAGATATTTCCCTCATTAAAAACGATTAGAGGCTAAGTGTTGCTTTGATCTCTAAATGACCTGGCTAACTTTGTAGAAAGATCAATTTGAGACTGGACAGGCAGTAAGTCTAGTGGAAACGTTTAAACTTTGGGCAAACACTTTTTAACTGGATGTTATTTCACTCAGAGCTGTGACTACTTCTGTAATGAGGTGGGTCTTTAGGGGTATTCAGTCTTATTATCTATCTAAAGTGATCTAAAGTGCAAGGTACACATTAATCATCCACTGTACCGTGGTGTCTTAAAAGTTTTGTTTTCCAATACAAAAAAAAACAGCTTCTTGGAAATTCTCATGTCTGTTTCTTGTTTTTCTCAGACTATCTTATTCAAATGCCAAAATGTTTTACAGTTTGGATTGTGCAATTTGATCTTGGTGGGCGTATCCTCTTCAGGTAACACAACATTTGACATTTTACCTGCTGCTTTTTCAGTTTCCCTTGCTTACCAGGATGGCAATCATTCTTCTTCTTCTTTTCCTTGAAGATATTTCTCTCTGAACTTTTCTGCTGCTCTAATTATTTTCCAGCAAATAGGTCTCTCTGTTATTCTATAAACCATTTTTCCTTTCTAACTTCCAAGCGTTGGTGGGAATTATCTTCCCATGCAGCGCACAGTCCCTTTTCTACCTTCTGTCATCTTGCAGACACACCTCTTTAACTTAATAAAGTCAGCCTTTGTTCTCTGGACATTCCAAACATTCCAGATTTTCCAAAGGATTCCACATTGTTTCCCTTAGCTGTTTAACATTGCATTGTTGAAAATATTCAAAGATACTTAATTAAAATCTTATTGGTACTGGTACAGCAGACCTCATTTAAATCTATCTATTCAACTCAGTAACAACAGACCATGTCTTTTCCCATGGTTTTTCAATACTTTAATTGACATAAATGTCTAACATTTGTAATTATGATTTGGTTAAAACAGTGATTTAAAGATAATTTTTAGAAGCACTGAAGTGGTTAAAAGTGCCCAACTGATTTTTGAAACACAGAACACACATTTATATCAGTGCTGGGACCTTATTAACCAAAACAAAACAAAAAGTAATTCGGTTTATGGGTAAGAGTTATCCTTGGTGTGTATTACAGAGGTGAAAAATATGTTTGCCAAGAATGTCAGAGTGCAGGAAAATCTGATGATTTCAGCTTAATTTATAGTTCCATGTGGAAGCTCAAGGGACATATTAGGAATTTTATGTTTTATATATAGAAAACAAATGTGCGTAATGCATTGTATTGCTTGTTAAATTAAATTACATGTATTTTTCAAGTGACTTGGGTTTGGGCTTGTAAAAGGAGTAGTGGTGTTGGAATACATCACTTAAAGTGGTAATGTCTCATTTTTGTTGCTTTGCGTAAACTTTCTGGAAACAATACATTCAAAATGACTGACATTTTTATATAAGGCGTAGGGGCAGTTACAAAAGAGTTGAAATTTTACTGGAAAAAAAAACCCGACTGAAACTCTGGCAACTCAATGAATTATAAATTAATTGCAGATTCACTTTGTATCATAGGTAGATGCATTTAAATTTTGAGACCAAATTTATTGATTTATTTAAGACCATAATATGTAATGTAATTTCACACATGTAAAACACATATAAATTAAATGTAAATAGCTTTCTAATGACAGGTTATGGAAAGCAAAAACAGCAAAAAAGTTCACGTAATAAGTTGGATCGTACATTAATTTACAATAATAAGAGCTGACCAGGTTGGGTGAAAGTTGCTTTTCGGCTGCTGCAAACACACCGCTAATCATTTGTATTAACCTGTGATAAAAAAAAAAATTAATTGGCATAACAAAACAAACAAAACCCCATTCTCTCCAGTAACTGATAAGCAAGACATCAGAGCCTTTTTAATTCTTGCAGACACTGTGATTGGCAGGATACCTCAACTTAATGCTCAAGAAAGAGTTCTTTTCAGATATTACCTTGGGGTTAAACAGCAGGGCACAAAAATGGACCGTCCCTCCTAATTAAAAAAAAAAAAAGAGGTTTTTCTTGAATAAAGACTCACCTTGAATTTATTACACAAGACACCTTCCCGTGGAGCTGGACGAACAGGAGGGGGCTTTCCTTCACTTCAAGTAACAAGCGACACTTGATCTCTGGCATGCTTCTAAGTTCACAACACAGCTCTGTAACCGTAGACAAATGGATGCAAAATATTTAACATTCAGACATGTCTTGCTCATTGCATTTGAAAGCATGCCCAATCCAACACACGGATATTAATTATTTTTTAAGAAACAGGATAAATCGTGTTCAGGAATGCATCCAGTGTATTTTGATCCTAGCTTTGAACGATCTATGGAAGCTTGGTTCATTTAACTGTTCTATGACATAGCAAATGTTAATACGCCACAAAATTAGACGTTGAACCTGTTTATTTAAAGCCAGAAGATGCTTCTTAAGTCCAGCTGGTGGATGTTTTATCCGTTTCTCATGCTGTTGTTTTTCATCTTCATAGATTAAATTGACAGTTTAGTTTATCATGTGTATATATTATGTGTCCAATACGGAATTATTTACTGCCGCTTTGATGGGCCGGCGTTTCTGTCCTGGGTGTATGCTGCCTCACTTCCTGTGTCTGCTATTGGTTGTAGCTTTTTCCAGGAACATTTAGACAAGGGGCCGGATTAAATCGAAGCCAACACGCCGTGATAGAGGTCATGAAGAGTTTCCTGAGATTAAAACAAAAGAAAAATGCAGTGCTAAATTACAAGGGACCAAATGAAGTCCTTTCTCGCCCTTCAAAAAAGGCTTATCGCATATGGGTGGAGACGAGGTGAGGGCTGTTATTGCCTGACTAAATCTAAAGGTCATTACATGATTTTATTGTCCAAGTTGTATGCCAACTTTGAAGAAAAAATTAAGAATTAGGCTACTTTTTGCTAATTTTGCAAGAAGACTTGCCTGTTTCTGGGTCCTGTTTAATAGCCAGGAATGTAAGAATCGATATCTACCATCTTGTGCCCTCCTACGTTTGCTTTCAAAAGAAGAGAAACCTGTGCCCAGCCTTTTCGTGGGCTAAGAAATGTTAAGGTTGATAAATTACGATAAAAAAGTAGCAGTTCAGCCCAGATTTCATTATTATTTGCACAACAGGGGTTTGATTTCGGCCCATAAAATCCCTATAGAACATTTTTATGCCCAGTCTTCGTAGCAACATTTGTAATACTCATATATAGTATTTCATTTTTTGTGAGTGAAGGGCAGGTTTTTGAGTGCGCTAATTATACTTGGGCCATTTTTGTTCTCCGACCTCCACCCCTGTTCTCATTACTGCAAATTCAGTTTCTAATTTAATTGGTTAGGAGGATGTTTAGGATAATTAGGATTGCATTTCAAATTTCCCAGTCTTGTTAATTATATTTTTTTGGAATCCAAGACTAGCCAAAAGGTCTGTATTAAATAGGAATCCTTGGTGCTGCAGCTGCTCTGATTGGTCTTTTTTTTGCACCAGTACCTGTCTATGCCTTGTTTTACATTCCGCTCTTGTAGATTGCACTGAGGAAAGACTGCTGAATTGTGCCTATGTTGCATGTTGATTATGTTTGCCAGTGCATTCATTTGACTCTGCTCGAGATCCCATAGCAGCAAGTTAGACCTTGGGTCTCAATGAAAGACTTATTAAAGAGGACGCGGATTGTCCGACAACGACGTAACTGACCTTTCTAGGGTGCATTTCTCCCTTGAAAGCTTTTGCCAACATCCAAGATAATTGTGCTCCTTTAGTGACGTTCTGACCCTTAATAACTCTTGGTGGAGTTAGGGGTGAGTTCTGTCTAAAATAATTCAGAAGTTCCCTTATGTCTAATATGTTTAAATTCAGGCTCATTCAATCACAGAAAACAACTCCAAGACCCCAAGACATATCCTCATTGTTTCACAGGCTAATGAGTACTGTGTCTTCTGCGATTTTAATTATGTGCAGCCCTGGATTTGTGTCTAAAAGGTCAATAAGACACACACCGGCATCTACCCGGTAGATGTAATTAGAATGCCAGACACCCATTCCTCAACCCGTACCTGCTCTGACCTGTTACAAGAAAAGTTTCAGATCCATCTTACCAGGCTCCCATCCAGTTAAAATTTTGTCAATTTTTTTTTTTTTTTTTTTTTTGCGGCAGTAGGTGTGGTTGGATTGTGTTCAAAGCCGATGGAAAGAGTCACTTGCACGCAATTTTGTCTCCCTGGTGCTTTTGAACCACATGTCAGAATGTCAACGTGGCATCATCTATCCCTCCTCTCTGTGTGCGAGACAACAGTGGAGTATCAGTGTGGACATTAAAACATTCCCTGGCCCAGGGTTACTCTAACCACTCGTTCTTTCTTTACAAATAATTTAACTGCATCTTAATCCCTGTTGTCAATCTTGGTCTGCAAATGTATTTGTTCTCAAAGCACAGAAATAACTCAATCAGTTAACTTGCCAACTGAAGGCCTACTATCTTTTGAAGTCTACAATTTCTCTGCCATTGCTTATATGGGAACTGCAAGTCGCTCCCTAATCTTTTGCCTTGTCATGGGTGATCTCAACGTAGTCTGTACATAATCAACCTCCTCCCTGCTCTGACATTTTGACCCCTGACATTTTTCTTTCTCCTGAGTGGTCATGTCGGTTAAGGCACATGTCTCACAATTTCAGCCCTAAGGACTGGACATTGCAAGTTCAAATCCAAATCATATCATTTGCTGATTGTGATCAGGAGAGCTTTCCCCGGGCTGAGGTGGATGGGAATCAACAGGGCGTCAGTAACCAGCATCTCCTGTTCGCTATCTGGGCACTTGCAGGCTAGCATTGCTGTCAAGAGGGACATGCCTCTCCTCCTAATGGCACTGAACTACTGGTGTGAGCTATGTCGCCTGCAGTGTTTAAGAGTAATGTGAGTAAAAGGTGAAGGGATTATAGGAGACCAATCAAAGTACTTCCTCGCCCTGTGTGGTAGTATGATTCATAGGACACATTAGCACAATTGCTAATTCCAAACTTGGAATAAAACAATAACTTAATTGGTGATTCGAAATGTAAATATATATA
>JAOYSI010006865.1:0-12517 GCA_025775065.1 Hiodon alosoides | reverse complement strand
TTGGGAAGACAACCAGGGTAACACCAGCTGACAATAAACTGAGAATCCCAGTCATCTCAACCGACTGCAGTGAAAAGACAGAATTTTCTTTGGAAGCGGGCTAAAACTGTACCAAGTTTAAACTGTTTATCAAGAAATAGGAAAGCACACCTCCAAAAAAAATCAAAAACCTTATACCTTCTTGAAAAATGTAACAGTGTAATCCAGACATGAGGTCTGGCATCGTTGTTTGCATGTTAAGTGGTCATGTTACATCGCACCATGCTAAAGTCTAGTGCACAAGTTTCAGGCTTCAGTTTTGCCAAGTTTTTACTATGGCAGTAAACGGCCTAAACATTGTAAACTGCCAATCCCACTATGGTAATAACAATAAATCAGACCCTGAAAAAAACCACATACTCCCTCTGTGTGCTGAACACTTGAGAAATCAAACGTTGTATGATTCACTTTGTATTAATGTTCAACTAAATTAGCCTTGACATAAACACATACAGCGGAATTAAATTATTTTTGCTGGGAGCACGTCTTCAGTGAATATCAAACATCAGAGTCAGGTAACACAATTGTACCTGGTCCAAAGGTAAATTCACCCTCAAGGAAAAAATGGCCTCTCTTCATCTCAGCCACTTCTTCCTGTGGTTCGACGTGAAAAGCATGATGCTTGCGCACGCAACCGGAAATAGGGTAGCATTTACTCTCTCCATCCGGACGAGCCGTTCATTTGCGCTGGCGCAGGGTGTGGAATAATCATGGACAGGAAGATGATCTCAAAAAAAAAAAAAGGTCAAATTGGCCACAGCGGTGGGGCGAATTGCGTCTTATGCCCCCGCAGTGACATCTCACTCACTTGGTTGTGCTTGATTTAATTCTATGATGTTTCTAATAAAATTGAAAACTAATCTCGTCTTATTTAATATGTGCCATCAAGTTCTTCTGTCAAAGCAATAATGTCCACATTTAGATACCCATGTAGCTTAAGTTTCACACACATCCTCTGAAGAATACAGAAGACCACTGGTCAATGTTGAAAACATGGTGCATGCTGGGATAGTAGTAAAATGATTTGTGTTTACCTCGGCACTGGTATCCTTGCTTTCCAAATCCCCTGGGGAAACGAGACAGAGAAAAACAATTAAGTTAAAGTATTCTGAGAAAAAAAACTGCAATGTGTCAGATGGCTGATGGTTTTTGGTGTTTGGTGTTTGAATGGACCAACCATTCTACGCGGCAGGGTGACCTGCAATTGTGAGGTCATAAGGTAAAAGTAAACTTAACATACTGGAAGGAACCCCTCAAAATATGGGCAGAAAGGTTCAACTCCATATGATAATTTGTATTTCTCGTCGTGGAATAAAAGTGGCCTTTGAAAATTTAGAATTAAATAGTAGCTGGGAAAAAAGTTTTAAATTCCTAGAACAATCACGTGACAGAACCGCGTGTGAACCCTATTAAATGTTATACTTTCACTTTTTTTTTTTCATATCTCGTGTCTTGGGAAAAACACAACGTGAGTAGGCTACATGCTACGTGGTTTAGGCATCCCTTGGCGCAACGGTAAACGGGTTTGACATTCGTGAAAAGAAAGTTGCAGGTTGAAGTTCCACAGGGGTGAATGACGTCAAATCCAAAATTGTGTTTATATGTTTGTCCCTGAACTCTTCACAATCGTGCTTGCTCTGGATAGCGCTGCCGATTGAACGGTAATTAATGGTTAACTGCGTTTGTAGACTTGGGAGGGCATTTTCATCAAAATATTACTTGTTTATGATTATCCTGTAGATAACACTTCACCAGCGCTGGATGGAAAGTCGCATTATGTCTGGTATTATGCATTATATATTATCATGAACTCCAAAGACTAGATCCATGGATCAGACTGCCTGTAGTTTGTCTTACACAAACTCCAACCTGTGGCTGCCTCTATTTGTGTCACATCTACGCCCCACACTTCTTCAGTCTGCTACCAGAGATCAACATCCCCTGAGTTCTAATTCCTTCACCCTTCCTCGGCTTCATGTCCTATTAATCAGTTAACATCCCACAACACCATGTGCACATGTTTGTCCTGTCCTCTTCCTCACTGGTTCAGAATCTCCAACACTGGTATCCTGCTTCCCTCTCCACTGTGTATAAACCCCTCAGTGACTTCCATTCAATGTTCAGTCTTATCTATCCCGCCGTAGCGTCCGAGCGATACTCCCTTATGACCGTTTGACTAGTGTTGCCCTGTCATCGACCCTTTTGCCTGTTTCATCGACCATCGTTTCTTGGATTGCCCTCCAGTGTTGTTAGCCCATCTATCAACCCTTTGCCTGCCTCACAGACTACGATTCACGGACTTCCTCGGACACTCCTGTTTGTCGGCTTCGACCCCTGCCTATTTCCAGGTTCTGTGCATCTCCGCACTTGGGTTCCTCTTCCCTGTCAGTCCCCCCATTACAATTTGCCTTTGGTATATTTATTTTAAGCTGCAGGAGGGTGTTGGTGACAAGCCTAACCAGGGATCAAACAAGAGACAATATAAGAATCCCCAACCGGTGCACCTAACTATTACAGCAATATCGGCTCTTCGAGGAAAAACTATATTTTTTACAATATGTATGGGAGCGTACAACAACAAACATGAACTTAATGGTGCAAATGATGCAAAGTCATTTTGAGTTGGGAAGAAACCCTGCAATGGTAACCTTCCGTTTGTATTTAATTGAACGTAACTTCGTTGTACGGACCTTGGTTTTCCTGAAAGTGAGATATGCCAAACGCACGATTCAACAAATACCTATAGTGTAGAAAGCCATTTTTAGCGCAAGCCCTTTCATGAAAGTGACGATCAATTGCATTCTCAATAGTCACCCATTGCTCGGCGAAACGCTGAACGACCGTGTACAGTAAGCGCTAGTGTTCTGCGGTACCAGATTTAGGCTACCTCGACATGCATAAGATCACGATATTCTGTATTATCAGGATTCTTTGAATTTTATGTCCATTACATGTTAAATGTTCTTCAAATAAAAATCTTCGCAAGTACAAAGTGTGGCAGAGGCTAAAACAGACGTAATGCTTCAGCATGGTGGAAAGAAAAAAGTGTAATCAAAGTAATTGCCACCGACTATTAAACACAACTGTAAAGGAAGTTTAGTACAAATGATATACAAAGAGAACTGTTAATGCAGGAATGAGTGTAAAGCAAAACACCCAGTGCCACTGGTGTTTTAAAACTTACAGTACTGTAAAACAAAATAACACAAATACTAAGATTTTTATTACTAGTCAGATGTTTATATACAGGGGTGTCTTAGAAGTGCTCTAAGGAATGATAAAATGAAACTGTTTATATCAAAAAAGATTTAAAAAAAAGATCTTGTAGCACAAGAGGAACATTTTTTACCATACTGTACAACAAGGCTGTCTCTTGCGACACACAATTTTTCTTTGCCAGAAAAAACAAGCATATTAACATGCTGGTGGGAGAGGCGGTTTCCTACAATTTCGATATCCAGCTTCAACTGGATTGCCGCTTTCATTTAATGGATAACCAAAATAGTTGCACACTACACGTCCGCTATGTTGGTACTTGGGCAGTACTGTAATTAAATTTCTACGCAGCCCAGGAAAGGTAGTTTCTTCCGGTAAATGCAAAAAGATACGATGTATTTTTATATTGTTTTTAAAGCTCACAATTAAAGTGTTGTTTTGTCTCAAAAAAAAGTCTCAAAAAAAAAGAAAGGCCGAAAAACACGATATATCACCCAAAACAACGACGGGATCGAAAAAAAGATATATCGACATTTTTTTTTTTACCCCGATATTAGGTATCATATAATTTTAGTATCATGAAATTTCGATATACCGAAATACCGCGGAACACTAGTCAGCGCAAGATAGAGAATAGCAGTCAAAACTGGGCGCGTCTCCGTGCATTTTCATGTGATATGACAGTTTCGTGATCTCAACAACAGTAAACACTTTCATGAACTTTAGTGGAAATGTAACAATTATACTCGCAGAACAGACCCCTCCAGGGTCTCAACCTGCTTCTCGGTTGCCACATGCAAATTAGTTCCCTTTTCTGTTCAGCTACGTACAGTATTATTACATGGAAGGGCAGCTTTGTGTGTGTGTGTGTGTGTGTGTGTGAGCGCGCGTTTATCTGACTACAGTGCCTTTCAGCAAAAGTTGGTAGCGCAACAGGATAAATGAAAAAACTATGACAACTTTAAATATCCAATTTAAAAAAATGTACGATCGCCTTATATGCTGAAACTGTAAGATGACACTCCTAAACTAAAAATGGGAAAGTGAGAGTCGGTTCGGAGTAGTGCAAACAAAGTTGTCACTTGTATTCGTACTACACAAAAAGCAGAACTGGTCGGGGGTACTCACCAGATGAATTTGCTACAGTGGCTACAGAAGGTCGGCCTCTTTAAAAAGGTGGCTTTAAATTTGTGATTCTTTACCTCGTGGACTTTTTTCTCTCTTGAATCACCTTTGCGGGTGATTTGGTTTGCAACGTCCGAGGAAGACAAATCGTTGACATCAGCCATAGCAGAACGACGGTGTTAGAGCCCCTTGTCCTCTTTGTTTATTTATGTCTTTTCAATGTATTTTCTTTTTGCCGTACTATTTTATGGAGCTGCCAACTGGAGCTATACTGTACTGTCTTCGGGCTTCCCCTTAGGTATAACTAGTTCACGACAGCTCACTGTGAAAGCTTATCTTCATTCTTTTACTTCGGATTACGCCAGGACAATTTATTCTCCTCGTAGGAGGGATACAGCCAGTCCCTGCTGGAATTTGGAAGACGCGTGCGCCATCCGGTGGAAGACTACATCAACAGTAAACGAAGTCCATCTAAAAGGGTGCTGAAAAGTGTGGTGTACTCTAGACTGTAGCTATGTTTGGGAAATATCTCAAATAATGTATCTTCCATATACTCTTAGACAGTTATCACCATAGAAATGTGTATAGTATTGTAGCGTCTGCGGTAAATTGCTGAAGGGATTTTAGATTTTTCTTTCTTTATGTGGTGCACGGAATGAAGGTCAGACAATTCTTTGCCTTAAATACGAGATTGCATTTTTTTTCCTGTTGTGCACACGGTCCACATCGGCGGAGACCACGCCAAAATAACAAACTCTGACTTCTGCACAATCTTCCTCGCACTGTCTCTCTCCTTCTCTCTAGCTTTCCTTACTTTTCTTATCTCTTTTTTTAGAAGCTCGCTTTGCTCGCTGACTGGCTCTGTTCGCTCTCACTCCTCCGACTCTCTCTGCCGTCACTTCCTTCCCCCTCCTTCTTTTACTTTCTGCGTGGGCAGTACCACTCAAACTCCCTCACCTTCCTCACCTGCTGCCGAAAGTCGAATCTCCTTAATAGTGGTGAGACTAATTCTTCCAAAGACAGTCTGACACAATGTTTCGTCCAGAATACTGATTTTAATGCCAGCTGATAAGAGTCTCTCCTCCTAGTGAGTGAGAGCCCCGAAGAAGGGTTAATGCAGATACTTATACAGAACTATTTGCAGGCAGAGCTTCAACCCCTACCCCTGGGGTTCCCAGGATGTTCATAGTCGCATCAGACACATCCTCTCTTCTTTGTAACACAAGCACATTCCTAAGTTATCTAGAATCTTAACGTATCGTAACTTCTCTTCTGTTTGACATCCAGCTTGGAGAAACAAGGACATGGACCAGCTCTTTCTGTCCGTTTCTCTGCCGCCCGTGTGCGGGTCAAAGAAGATCATGCTGACATTCCTTTACCCTATGTCACACATACATTACTCTAGTTTTGCAAGAACTTTTGTTTACGGCCTTACAACATTAAAACGGGTTTATGCACCACAAGCAGTATTCCAGTACTATCATGTATTAAATCGTGAATTTCCATTACATTTCCCCCCTTTGATTAAATCACATTCTTAATTAACACATTTAATACATGCAAACTCAAACAGCATACAAGCATACATAAACAGATATATACTGCTCACAAGCGTTCCCCTATACAGAGTTAAACACTAGCACTTTCATAAGAATACTCGTCCTCTTATTCATAAGGATCCTCCTGTTCATCCACCTGTGGGCTTTCAGCAAAAGGAAACTGGGGATGCGGGTTCTCTACTTGATTATACATGATTTGGGCAGCCGCTTTAGCTGTGCAGGTTTTGATCAGGGTTGACAGAATAATACAACTGAACAAGAGGAAACCTGCAATTGCCACTACTCCAATCAGAATTTTCATGACCCCCATTCCCCAGGGCCCAAACAGTGAGGTTAGTCCTGGGGCCAGGTCCAGTCCATGTGTTCTATGAAGCTCTTCTACATCCCGACGTGTCTCTTCCACTAAGTCAGTCACCTCAGTGCTTGCGTCAGAGATGTAAGTGCAACACTCAGTCCCCACTACCTGACAAAACCCTCACTGAGAGGAGGTGGCGGGCACTGTCTTGCAGCTGCCCTAGGAGATAAAATTAGTGTTCTACATGGAGTGTCATACATGTCATTTTCTGGCAGACTATTGAAGCACCACATGGGGGTAGTCAGGTCACTTGCGTTGCGGTTCCCTGAATCTACCGGATCCCTTCGGTTGAAGTGCCACCACCATCTCCTTACTCCCTTCAAACAAGGCTTACTTTTAATCTTACAATTGTCAACATCACAGTTTTCAGCCCGGCAAGGAAAGCTAACACTAAGTCTCAATACTGCTGGTGTAATCGTTCTATTAACGATTCCCCCTTCGTTTATTTCCTTACTGGCTGTTCCATTATTCAATTCCTCCACAAATTCCTTTTCGACATGTCTCACGTCACCAATACAAACCCTTAACACCACTTCTCCTCCTAGTGAGTGATAGCCCCGAAGAAGGGTTACACTAGATACTTATACAGAATTATTAGCAGGCAGAGCTTCAACCCCCACCCCTGGAGTTCCCATTCCTGTTCCCAGGATGTTCATAGTCACACCAGACACATCCTCTCTTCTTTGTAACACAAGCACATTCCTAAGTTATCTAGAATCTTAACGTATCGTAACTTCTCTTCTGTTTGACATCCAGCTTGGAGAAACAAGGACATGGACCAGCTCTTTCTGTCCGTTTCTCTGCTGCCCGTGTGCGGGTCAAGGAAGTCGTGCTGACATTCCTTTACCCTATGTCACACACACATAACTCTAGTTTTGCAAGAACTTTTCTTTAAGTCCTTTTTAACATTAAAACGGGTTTATGCACCACAAGCAGTATTCCACCCCCCCAACTGTAATGTTCCACAGGGTACCGGTAAAGGGGAACCCAGTTGCAGTGCTGAGAGGGAAGGTCAGACAGGTGTGGGTCCAGTACCGGCAGGATATAGCAATCAAGAGTAGTCAAAGATGTGGCCGGGGACAAAAGCAATGGTCAGGCAATCAGTGTTACAAGTGGCAAGGCAAGGCAAGGCAAGGCAACTCAGAGACCCACCCCCCTCAATGAAACTGACAATACTTCACAAAGAGTGAGGGTTAGTGAGGGGCTTATATGTGTAACAGAAAACCAAATACGAATGTGCAGGGCCAATGGAAGCAGAGGGTGACTGAACTAGTGCAGATGGGCTTCAGGAATGTTAATTGAATGATTAGATGGAAAGAGTTGGGAGAAGTGCCAGATAACATCTACTGAGAAACTGGGGCTGTGTTGTGAACTGTGACATTGATAAGGACAAAGAAGGAGTATTTTGCCTTTTTCCAGGCTTCCATTGTTAATACGAATTTGTGTTGGTATTACTTGTTGCTGCTATCTGTCCATCTGTCAGTCCAGTAGCCCTACGCTCCATGTATTGTGGTCCGGACATTGTCATTTTCCCTCCTACTGTCGTCAGCCCTGAAAATTGTTGCCCCATGTTGTTGTTGTTTTTCTTTTTTTCGTCCTAGCGCCCCTTTCATGTGGTATGGCAACAGGTATTTGTTGTGATGTGCGTATTTACATCGCCTGTCTGCTGACATTTCTGTTGTTAAGTGTCGTGTGTCCTGTCCGTCTCGTTTTCCTATGCTGTTATTTTACCTGTAATTTCGCCCCCTGACCCACAGGAGGCCATCTGCGTCTCTCCAGGCCATCATTGTAAATACGAATGTGTTCTAAATTGACCTGCATGAAAAATAAACGTTAAATAAAAATAACAAAATAGTTTAATTATCCGTTTTCCTTCATGATGACCAAGAAAGACCTGATGTGGGCAACTTGTTTTTCTGGCGGGGGGATTCTTAATTCTTAGATCAAATTGGATTTTATGGTTTATTTTTGTAAAATGTGTTTTTATTTGTTAAAAATATGGCGTGATGTTGTGATGACTTCCGATGGCTTAATTATTTTCGCAGTGCTCCGTCACTTTAAGAAGCAACACTGCACCACTGCCTATAAATAACAAATAAACTAGATATTTCGCGCTTGTGACCTCTGAATTTTATTTCCTACCTATTGAAATCTGGGGGAAAAAAATCCAAAGTACCACTAGGATACGCGCAACCCGTTTGGAGATGCAGGCGTAGAAAACAGTCGCTCTGTCATTTGCAATTCGTAGGCTACTGGTAAAGCCGTAGATATCCCGTATGTTTTTTAAAAAATTGGTTAAAGAGTAATCGACTTTCTCGACCGCCGTTTAATACTCATGATTTACTAAAGTTACTTTTCAACTCTAAGCAAATATGCATTTCTAGTGGACTTCAGGCGTTGTGATAAGAGGACCACAAAAGATACGTATAAGCAACAGGTATTATTTATCCCTATGTTTAAAAAATAAATAAATAAATATATATATATATATATAATAAGGCTATAAATTGCCACTATGGTTTTCCCCTCCAATAACAAAACCTTAAATCCAAGGTACGTACTAAGAAATTTGGGTGGACCTAGTCATGCTTTTTTTCCTGAAGTCTTCCCAAAAATTGTGTAATTGTGTTGTGTCACGTGTTTACTCAGAACACAAAAAGGACAGCAAGTTAAACTGAGCATAATACTTTCTCAAACGCTACTGTGAGCAACGAAATATCCGAAGATGCGCCGATATTTTTTTTTGTTGCTGTTTTGTCAGTTGTCCACGTTCGCGTTGGTGATGCCGAGGAAAGGTATATATTACAGATGTGCTCGCTATTTACAGCTTACCAAGAAAATGTTTTTGTTTTATCTTCGTATCCACAATTAACCAAAACACGTGGTTGTGGGATTTCTGTTTAAACACGGACTCTGGTTTGTGTATTTTCAGAAAAAAATGTTTCGATCTCAAAATTGTGTACCCTTGAGAAAGGCCTCTAATAAGTAACTATTTTATTGTCTGCTGCTGTAGTTTTTTAAATAAAAAAAGATGAATGGTATGTAAGGGTTTTAAAAAATTGTATATTTATATTAAATGTATATTATACACACAGCGGTGTATTACTCGCATTAGTCGTTTTTATTCTTTCCATTTATTTGGGGCAATTGGCACTTTTCACATTATGAGTGGGGATGCGGACATGTTCGATACAAACATTCGCGATGCTGTGATGACACATGAATGTTTGGTATTTTCAGTTTGCGGCCGTCCCCCTATCATCGACAACATGGAGCTGGGCGGCCTTCAGCGTGTGTACGAGGCAGGGGAGGAGGTGCTCCTTTCCTGTGAAGCAGGATACGTGCCCAAGGCGGGATCCCGTAAAATTGTCTGCACTGCTAGTGGGAAATGGACTCAACCAACTCTGAAGTGTGCACGTGAGCAAAGGCGTCGTCAAGGGGGGGGGGGCTGTATAACTATGAATGATTGGGTAGCCTGGTAGGGGCCCCTAAATGTTTAGAAAATTATTTGTTTATCATTTTTTCATGGGGCCCCAAAATTCTGGCAACCCCCCTGCACGTGAGCACTTGTTGGTTTCAATGCGTCTTTAAAAAGAGATTTCTGTTAGTTTTATAGGAGGCTAGTTCATTGAGCAGTTACTGACTTTAAATAAATGTAATTATTCTGGACCAGACAGTACAATAACACAGGTCTCTAAAATACTTTGCACAGCGAAAGAGTGCTCTGTCCCTGCCCCTTTGAAAAATGGGGAGGTTCACTTCACCGACATCGTTTTCCTAAGCATTGTCAACTTCACCTGTAATGAAGGGTAAGGAAAAACTGAACACGCAGATGAGTTCATCAAAATGTCTTGCATGTGTATTTTAGGCCTTATGTTGGAAAGTCTCCACTGAGACACCCAAACCATCTGTATTTCACACAATTAAACATTGTCTCTACTTATTTCTGAGAGCTCTCCCATGTCAGTTCCCATGTGGGAATTAGTTGGACAGAAGCTTCTTGGTCTTGTCAAGTCCACGATCTCCTCCTTTTGTGTTAGCAAAACGTTGACAAGTCATTGTAAAAGGAAATGATTGTCGTTATGTCAGGTACGTCCTTCATGGGGCCAACAGTAGCGAGTGCTTGCATAATGGCACCTGGAGCCAACTGCTGCCGACGTGTGAAGGTACGTTTCTCCTCTTTCTCTGGGGCAGGTGGCCGCATTGGCGGTAAAGAGTGACTGAGAACAGCTATTACTATTCCGCATGCACAAATCTAAAGTAACTTATGCAATAACTAATCCCTAAATTGATTTTGAATGATGTGAGGAATGAAGAACTCATGGGCCAAGAGAGATTGTCCCTATGGAAAATATGACCTCGAAAAGACTGCTAAAAAATATCCGAGGTGAGAAAGTGGATGGAACGGTAATACCAACTTTACCAGTTCACAATGCAGACTTGTAAACCTACGGAATACACCGCTACGGATCAGATTTGCAGGTCAGCTGTGGGCGGTCTAAGACGATGGTGGCATTTTTTCGAAAATATACAATCGAGTCTGTAAACCCTTCCGACGAATTACATAATTTTCTCTATTCCTGCATCAATGTGACCTAAAATGATATCAAGTCTTCAAGTATTAATAATAGATAAAGAGAACCTGATTGAACAAATAACACACAGAAAAATGTACTGTTCCACTTATTTATTGAGCAAAATTATTCAACATTCCATTTCCTTGTCAGAAAGAGTATGTGAACCTTCAGATTTAGTAATCTGTTGTCCTCTGGATCCTGAGGCAGAAAAGCAGTCCAGAAAACCCTAATATTCCCGCAACGTTTAGAGGTCCTGGGCAGTGGATCACCTGTTACTTGAAGGGCTAGAGATAACACTCGAGGTAACACTGGGTACTGCAGAAGTTAGTGTCCTTCATGCTATGGAGACAATGAATGGGGGCGTGATTGGTGAAGGAGAAACTGCCTACCCTGGAGATAGTACCGCCGGGTAAGGATGGCCAACTTGATGGCGAGGCACTCTCGCTCAATTGTGATCAATCCTCCCTGGGGATGAGCTTCCTGCTGATGTAGATGACGGGATGTTCCACCTCGTCTACCTCCTGTGTCAGTATGGTCTCCGGTCTGCGCTCTGACGCGTCTGTATGCATGACAAATGGCCTGTAGAAGTCTTGGTTAACGAGCTCAGATTAATAAATGAGCAGAGCAGAGAACACTAAGTCCGTGAACTCGTGACTAAACCTCAAAGTCTGCGACTGTCCATTACTTAATGGACTTACTTGAGGTTCAGATGGTAAATTTGCCGCCCCTCCCCCTCTGTCGATGCAGGCTACCTGATAATCCACATCCTTTACACACCATGTGACCTCAGTGGGTCCTTGGCACTGTGCCAATAATTTAGGGCGTGCGAAGCAATATGAGGACTTTATTGTCGGGTCGAATGTGCACAGGTGAGTTCCACTGTGGGACTGTGCACACTGTCTGCTTTGTGCTTCGAGCAAGTGTTCACAGGCTTGCCACCCCGATGTGTGCAATTTTGCTTGAACGTCCATGGAATATTGAACTACGTTTTTACTGTGGCCTGAACCTTCCTCCCATGTGTCTTTAATGAGATCCAAGAGACCCACACTGATGGCCGTATAAAAATTCAGGCGCGGAAATCCTGACGGAAGCCTGGAGAACATCCCACACTGCCAAAAACAGGGGATAAATCATTTTGTATCAATTTCTCTTGTCGATGAATAAACTTGGCCTGCATGTACCGCCCTACCAACCCAACGGTCTGGGGGTTGTAGACACTGGTTTTAATTGGCTCAGTTCTGCACTGTTTATACGAGTCTGCTTGAAATAAAAGCTGTGCTCTGCTCTGTGAGAATTTCTTTCGGCCCTGTGCACTTTCGTGAAATGGACTAATGAGATCCATGCCAATTCTATCAAAGGGGATCTCTATTAATGGCAACTGGCGCAACGCGGCCAGTTGCCCAGCCAGTGAAATCGGTCTGTTAAACGCAGCAGTGTTTTGCCCATTCCCAAATGACCAGCCATTGCCACAATGGACCACACCAAACTGTGCTGGTGGCCCTCAGGACTTTCGGCCGCAGCCGATTGCACCCGAGCTTGGTATAGCAAATCATCCTCATCCTGTTCCAAGGGGCAGTCTGACCAACGTGCGAAAGTAGGAGAGGTTAGTTAGGTCGTTTCTCCAGCCTGCAGGCGGCTCCCTGGCC
>JAOYSI010006864.1:0-44235 GCA_025775065.1 Hiodon alosoides | reverse complement strand
TGTGTGTGTGTGTGTGTGTGTGTGTGTGTGTGTGTGTGTGTGTGTGTGTGTGTGTGTGTATGTGTGTGTATGTGTGTGTGTGTGTGTGTGTGTGTGTGTGTGTGAGAGAGAGAGTGCATTTTTCTATATGTTTAGGTTTGAATGTGTGTTACAAACAGAAACTTGTTTTACTACAAGAAGGGGCAACGTTTTTTACAGTCTGCTCTTTAATATTCTCAAAGACAAGTTTGTATTGGATATTCACACCCCATTGGTTCTAAGATTTTTAACTGCACCTTGTACACAGAGATGCCAAAAGGTGCCAGTAAAGGTAGAAGCCGGTAGTGGCCGGTTACTTGGAGCTCAGCTTAGGAGTGGCTGGTTTGGTGCTCTGAGGTATTTAAGCGTTTGTGCGAAACGTATCTGTTGAAGCTGTGTTTCCTACTGGCCGAGAAACAGGGAGAGACAAGCCTGCTTTTCCCTGTACCTCCTGACACTAATTAGGCCTGAATATTCCAATTTTCCGCAGCGGGTGGGGGTGGGGGGGCTCCAGGAGCCCAGAAACCACTCCAAATCAAAGCATTCGCAATATACGCGCTCTCTAGAAAACAGCAGGCAACCGAACCAGAACACGACCTTCAGAGCTCTCGCCCACTCGCATTTCACTGCGAAAAGGTAAAGAGCGGAAAAGACCAAAGCCTATCCAGGTGGACACGAACAGCAGACCAGGTAGTGTTGAACTGCAGCCGTGCAGAGTCTGGTGCCCATGATGATCGCATTGCAGTGAGTGGGGTCCGTTTGGGTACCAAGGTGATGAGGATAATTGGGTTTATACAATTTTCCTTCGTAAAAATCCACAGATCTATAGGTCCAATTTTGCTTTGTATAAATCCACAGATTTATAGGTCCAATTTTGCTTCGTATAAATCCACAGATGAATTGGTCCAGGGATAGGATGTTTATGCTAAGCATTTTTCCACGGCAGCATAAAAGATGTCGGATTGTCACCCTTTATGAATGTTTGATAAGTTCTGTGTAGTGTTAACCAGTTAAGTTGAAGGTAGGGGATGGGGTCACTTTACATCTGGCTGCTGTCCAGAAATTGGCTAGTATTTTTTGACAGCTTCCATAGTTTCACTCTGTTGTGATCAATCACAAGGTTTGATGTGCCTGCCCTTGAATTTCAGAATTCAAATGAAAATTTAGGCCCCTTATTAGGGAGACCATTTACATAGTCAACCACCAGGCCTAATACAGTTTGATCTGAAATTGAAGTGGATCAGTTTGGTTGAATTTCTTCTCTTTGGAGGGACTTGAAGATGAAACCAAATTGACATATGCACCTTTAATGTTTCCTTTTGTGTCTAACTGAGCCATTGTTATTCCGTCGCCAGGCTTATTGGGATTATGTTGTTCGGCCGGTCCAGTCATTTGCTGCACTGTGATTGTTTTTCATTATGAGAGAGAGTCAACTGGAGTCCTCTGGGCAATCTGCTGCCTCACGCCAGCCGCCCCTCTGTTACAATAGCCAAGGCACTGTCCACAAAGAGATATAATGGAGAACTGGCACTCGACAGAGATAAACATATCTTATCTATCCCGATATTACGTTTTCTGAGATTCTACGCAAGCCACCGTGTGCACAGTGGGAGGGAAAGAGAGGAGAGAGATTTATTTGCACAATTCGACCCGGTTCCGGCAACCCGTTCCCCAGCTCCCCAGGCTGATTCCCTCCTGCGTGAAGCCCCGCAGACCGTCGCTGGCCTGGCCCTCGCTCCGCCATGCCGAGCTCCCTGAGACCGGGTGCCAGTCGAGATGGATGTTCTGGTCGGGTTTTGGTTCCCATGAGTCCCCCTCCGCCTCCACCACGCCGGGGTTGGGGTGTGGGGGGGTGCGGTGGAGCGCAACGCACGGCCGATTGCCCACGGTGAGGTGGCGTAGGACTGCGCCATGCCCCCACCACGGTGGGGGGGGGAAACCAGGCAGCCAATGGAAAGAGCCAGCCGGGTGCCGGACAGGGCGTCTGGTGTCTCCGAAGCTTGCTCCGCCAGAGGTCGTCCTTGGTGAATCAAGATGGAGATAATTTCTGTTAATGAACCTGCCATTGCTCTATGGCCTTTCTTTTTAAAGCCAGGCTTATTATTTCATAGAGAAGTGAGGTGTATCACATTGTTTCCAAGCTTCACAAAGACATGAATGAATACATTAGGTTGCACAGCGTACCCAAATTCCCATGTGATGCTTGTCAGACATCCCTATGTTATCCATATGTTATATTTTATTAAAAATGTTAAAAGTAATATTATAGTGATCTTATTAGTCTTATATAGCAATTTTAAATTACCTTATGATATTGCAATTCATGTTGTCAGGTTAAGTAAAGGTCACTTCCTCGGTGACTGGCAGCCTTTCTTTCACTTTGTTGTTACTGTGTTATCTCAGTCCCAAAAAGGGTTTAATGGATTGACCTCAGTGAGGAGACTGTGGATGAAAGTGCGGATATGGACTTCAGGGTAGCGTTTAATGGTCCCTTCCCTGTGGAAAACAAAGACCTGATTTGAGAGGCTGAGATAGCGTTCTGGGAGGGTTTTGGACACCTCTCTTGCGAGATTCCCCTGCAGCTCATTCACATCGCGAGCCAACAAGGAACCACCGCACACAACATATCACCTGCAGGGCATCACCATCCTGCCAGAGCCTCAGACTGTGTGCATGTGTTGGAGTTAGTTGTCGTTGATACATCCAGTGCTTTTAATTGTGAGGTTAGTGCTTTTCATTTTCTTAAAACCATACTGAAATTTTTAAAATTAACCTTTTCTCATAAATTATGAAAGACTGGCACAATGCATTAAAAGTTTTATATTTAGACTGTCGGGAATTGAATCAAGCCAGTCAAATGTCAAGAACAGCAGTGCTGGGGTGTGACCCATTAAACATTACAAGAATAAACACACATCTGCCGTCCACACAAGTCATGCGTTCATTGTTTTGTCATAACGAATTCCGTAGGTCATTATATGTTGTTATGAATCTTAAGTATCAGTCATGTTGATGTGTAACAGCTGCAACAGATAAAAGTGTATTCAGTTTAATTATGGTGTTCTTAGGGCCCTTATATTCAATGGTGATGAGGTAGCTCTGGGAAAGTGTTACACCCGCGGTTACTGAAGCATGGCTAAACATATGCACAAAAACATGAAGATGTTTGTTTGATGGTGGGCATGAACCAGTTCGGATTTGCAACAGATTTAGTAAGATTAAGTTTATCAACCCAGGTTGGCACTGAGAACTTGTGCTGTAAAATGGTTTTGTTTGGAACATGAAAAAAAAAAGGACTCCATTACACAGTATCTTCACACAGTATCCTCACACAGTAACATTGCATAGTAATACCACACTGTAAATTTATTTCATGCTCTGTATTTTAAGTACCGGTGGCAAATATCTCTCCATAAACACTCAGTAAATCTGCTGCAGTCCCTCCATGGAATCAGGGAATTTGAGTCATCACTGGAATACTTGAATCAGCCAAACCCGTGACTTTGCTTTAAAGGGGAAGAGTAAACTGATAATCACATGAGTGAAACATTATTTGCTGAGTGGACAGATGTTTACATGGAAACTTATTTTGGTGTTTCTTAGTTTGCGATTCAAATTTGGTATTTGGTACTTCAAATGATCAAACCCTCCTCGGGTCTGCGTATTAGAGTGAATGGGGGGACATGGCTCCCATTTCAAAGTGAAAATAAATGCCTCTGTAGTTTAAACTCAACGCCCTGCAGACATAGGCCTCTCTGACTATGTGTGGTGTCTGTGCATTGGGAGAGACTCAGAGAGGCAGGACTGCTCCATTCTGTACTGTTGGGAAATGGAGGGCTGTGTTGGAGTTTTCTGGCAACGCTGTGGCTGCTCTTTTCAGCGCGCAGTACTGAGGTCCAATGCTGCCCTTATCCTCAGCAAAGCAGGTCACTTTACGGCAACCTTGCTGGGGCTGTAGAGACAGACAGAGATCCAGACAGGGATCGCCCCATGTGGCGGAGGAGTGTGGGGCCGATAAGGACTGCCTGGCGGTGGCCTTGGCCTCCACCCGATGGCCAGGGAAAGTCTTTTATTTACGCTGAATGGCAGGCTGGGTTAGAACCATGGCCTTATCTGATAGCTGACAAAACATTTCATCAGCCCGCTTTGCCTTTGACAAACGTTCGCTGAGTGGTTTCAGCCCAGAAAAGGAGG
This sequence comes from Hiodon alosoides, assembly GCA_025775065.1. Lineage (NCBI taxonomy): Eukaryota > Metazoa > Chordata > Actinopteri > Hiodontiformes > Hiodontidae > Hiodon > Hiodon alosoides. Next base: position 40,023 of record JAOYSI010006864.1, on the reverse strand, counting down.
AGGGCATATCTGATTGTTTGATGAAACAGGATCCCCGTGAAACAGAGTGTGTTTGTGTGTGTGTGTGTGTGTGTCTGTGTGTATGTGTGTATGTGTGTGTGTGTGTGTGTGTGTGTGTGTGTGTGTCTCATTTTATTTGTTGGTTAGAAATTTGGATTCATCATAATTGGAGTCTGTCAGTGCCTGCTACAGACACACACACACATGCATACACACACACACACACACACACACACACACAAAACCCTTAAAACCTTTAAACCCTGACTGTCATTTTTCTTTCCAGTGGAAGGAAACTTGTGCCAAGCACAGACAGTAAATCGGCTCAGCTGACAATGCGTATGACTGTGTTGGATGCAGTGGGCTGGGCGCTGCAGCTGTAATGTGGAGTTAATCTCCTCGGGAGGCCCTGTGCCTCTCCTCCTCTGTCAGAGCTGTCAGAGCAGCATTGCATCGCGTAGAGGACCGAGCCTTGCCAGCGCAGGGGTGTCAGCTGCCGATGGGGCAGAGGCAGAGGCGTCTGGGTAGGGCGGCCGTGGGGGTGGGGTAACCGTGCCGAGAAGGAGGCTGGTCCATCTGTTTCTACTCAGGGTTGCACCGGTGAGAAGACCCTTCCTCCCGCTTTCCCCTTTGTCTGTCTCTATCTCTCCCACTCTCCCTCTCTGTCTGTCTATCTGTCTCTCTCCCTCCAAGCCTCTAAGCCTGCGCCCTCAGACTGACAGACTCGGTCCTCTCGGTTGGAACAGCAGGTCTTAACGACCAGCTCCCCAGCCCGCTGCTGTCAGCTCGGCCTTTCCCCGACACCTTGGGTAATTGCCTTGGTATAATGGCACTCAGAGCATTCAAACCCTCGTTCGCTGCTCTCTGTCACTTATTTATCATTCTCCATGAGTCTCCCAAGCCACCAACAGGCTCATATCCACATGGAGGATGCCTTTTCTGAACATAAAGCTCTTCTGTTTTCTTTTTTTTTTGTCTGCACGTGTGTGTGTAGATATGTTAAACCAGAAACCCGGGGATCTTGGTATTACACAGGAACCTCTTATATTTAATTTGAAATCATAGAAAAATAATTTTCCAGACAGCTTATAAACGTAGTGGTCAATGCAGGCTGCATGATTTTACTGAATAAAACTGACACAAACATCTGTATCTAACCTGGGTAATCCGCAGGCAGCATTTCCAGTTGAGAGTTAATATTAATATTAATGCACTCACAAATGATACAGAGAAAAACAGGAGCGCGTTTCCTGTTTTCACCTCTGTGCACATGTGTGCACACACTGAGGAGACTTTGTAATTAGGCCGGCTCATTTCCTCATTAACGTGCACGGGCAGGAGAACAGGTGCTGGTATTCACGCACACATTACCGCTGAACAGATACAAAACAGCGCTTAAATGCGGAGCAGATTGTGGTGGAGGAAACCCAGAAGGGTATCTGCTTTGCTTCCAAAGTGGGGTACGGATTGTCATGTCATGGTCATGCCGATCTTCCTCCTGCTCCGGGCCTGCGTCAGCCAGGATTGGGTTTTTGTCTGGCGAGGCTCTGCTGGTTCACGCTTCCTGAAGCGGGTGCATTAAACGGATCCCACCTTTCGGCCTCACTGTGCTGATTTGCAGAGGAAAGTTGGGAAGAAGCCGGAAGTAGCACCGGTTGTCACTTCTGCGCGGCGCGTCTTCGCCCACGTGCCTCCAACAGCCCAAGATAAAGCTGCATACAGATACGGCCTCCAGCCCCTCTGTGTGGAAGCGTGTCTGATGCGGGGCAGACAGGATGGCTGGCCCGTGCAGGCCTCCCAAAGCCCGCGCTTGTCCCTGTCTTCTGGGTGGCCAAGGTTAGCTGGCTAATGGTAACGCTGTCAAACGCGCTCCTGCCCGACGCGACTGCGGGACGGCGACTGATCCTGCAGGGCCATGTTAAATTGCCCTTGAATTCAGAGGGTTGGCCACATATGAAAGGGCCCTCTCTGGGGCTCCCTGGCACCAAAGCTTGTGCCGGTTCCAACAGAGGATCAGGCGGTGCGTTGCGCGAGAAGCAGCCAGATAATGAGGATGTTGTATTCACTGTGCCATAGAACCCCATGCGGCACAAACCACTGCCCAGACGAACCACCCCTGAACAACAGCGTGCCTCCGTGTTTTCAACTTACAGGCGATGTGTTCAAACCCATGATTTTATCTTTTGTGACAGCTTTGACGGGCAGACAAATACATATCTGTTTTAAGGGTAAGCTGTTCTCTGTTATTGATCACTAACAATAAACAGGAAAGGCATAGGCATGGGTAAAAACTGGCCCAAAAACCTGTGCTGCGTGACATTAGCTGACTGGCGCCGATCAGGCCTGCGGGTGCAGGGGCCGATCTAGCAGGCAGCAAGGTGACACGGCCCTGCCACGGGCGCCAAGTTTGTGGTATCGCTCGCTCTCTGCTCCCCCTTCGACCCTCTGGGACACCTGCTTCTGGGACGCGCCGGGCCGTGGACAAACGCTGGCCTCACGGTGATGCTGAGAGCAGGCGGAACTAATGCCGCGGGTTTGGAAGACCTTCATGGGTAGGCTGTGGATAAGCGGCAGCGGGCAATCGCCTGCCAGGTTCCTGTTAAATCCAGCTGATGTTCCGCGGTCACGGTGGGCGTGCAATTTATTATACTGCCATACTGCTACTGTTTTATTACAGATGTGTCACAATTAACAAACAGTCCCTGCATTGGGGCCTTGGATTTGTCTAAGATCATCTTTCTCTCTGGAAAAAAGACAGCTAATATTTATATTTTTTAACCTTTAAATGTTCTTCATGAAAAAAACTTTGCTTTTGACTGCATGGTAGCACATTATAATTTAAATAGCAAAATTGGTATTTAATACCAGTCTCTCTCCGTTCCGAGTGACACCTTTAAGCCTCTTTGATGTTAGCCCTTTGGAATTTGCAGTTTACATCAGCACAGGTCCTGGGTAAAGGAAATTGAGCAGGAACAAACATTAATCCCTTGTTATCTTTCAAATGGTTAGTTTATTGACATAGCGTCAGAAGGATTTCAGATAGATTAAGATGTTCGCAATGCGCAATGTATAGTATTGATTCTGGGTGAGTTTTTGCTTGCGTTAAGCATTTTTTTAAGTAAGGTTACAGTTTCCAGGTCTTGGTTTTCTTTGCAGCACTGTTTTTGTCTCTTTGGTTCCTGAACTTATTTTTCAGGGTATTAAAAAAGAATAAAGACATATCTCTGCGCCAAATAGAGAAAGAGAGAAAGAGAAAACTGTCCAGCAGAGGGGTATGGCTTTGGGGGGTTAGTTGATGAGGTCAGTTTTCTCGGACTCAGGGGAAGGCTTTGGAGTGGTTTGATTGCTGGAAGTCCAACGTGCAGCGAGGAGAGGAAGCGTCCGTAACCAAGAGGAAGCGTCCGTAACCGAGAGGAAGTGGCAGGCGAATGCGGGGCTGCATGACAGTGTGGTGTGAAGTAGTTCATTAAGCACAGAGTGCCTCTGCCGGTCCTCCTCCGCTCCGGTCTCCATGGGCGACTGTCAGCCGACAGGTGCAGGCCACCTCTCGTTATTAATGACAAGCAAAATAAAGCAGCCTTTGCATGGCGCAGTGCCAGGAGTCTTTGGTGGGAGGGGGAGCAGAGCTCCTGGCACCCCGAAATACCGCGACAACTCCGGGCACCTTAAATGTTGGCAGTGGAAGGGGGGAGGGGCAGGAGGCGGAAGGTCTAAGGAGTTTTGTCCCACAGAACACGGTCTGAGGAAGTGCGATGTACTGTGTGGAGGCCGAGGTACCCTCGCTGTGCTCATTAACGCGGCATTAGGCCTCTTTTTTTTTCTGTCACATCAACTCAAGTACAGTATAGCCTTTGACAGTGTTTCTCCTTCGCTCTACTTTCTGCTGCAAATGGCGGGTGGAGCAGTGTCCACATGTGGCAGGAGAACCAGGTTATCAATGGCAATAGTATTTACAGATTTTTAGCAGAATTTATATTTTAACAGAATTGAGCAGTGATGAAAACAAGGCATGAATAATCACGATAGTTTGTTTCAAAAGAATATCACACTGAAGATTGTATCAAGAGGCTATTTTCAAATGAAGGCTAAGGGGGTGTGGGTGGGCGTTTTCAGTGCACACGCTGGCTTAGCGTAGGCCAAAGTTTGGTAGCTTTACTATGAGGCCAAGTCATTCAGGCTTAGACCTTTAACCCTCAGAGTCAGCTGAACACGAGCACCACAGTAAAGTGGGCCTTAATTTAACACAATCAGTAAGTGTTAAGCCGAGGACGTGCCTCTCCGACTTCCTGCCTGCCCACGTGATGCTCTCGGAAATGTGAGGTTGAGTAGAAAAAAGAATTACATTTCGGAACACAATGTAAATCTATTTCTGTCAACAGAGATCAACTCCAGGCAATTACTGTCCTTTGTCAGCTCTTGATTACTACAGCACTTTGATTTAGGGCAGAATCTTCAGATGCCAGTTATAGGAACATTCATCAGTCGTCTCGTGCAGTGATTTAAATTTCCTCTTTTTTTCCTTCAGTGCCCAGAAGCCCTCGTATATCTTTGCTCTGCATGTGGGCTGCAGGGCTCAAACCAACAAAAAACAGTGTAGAAGTTGTTGAGTCCCACCGTTCCAACTCCTATTGTCATACAGTTGTGTCCTAATTGATGTAAATGAATGTGTAATGTATTTCAGACAGTGGCAAAATGAAAGTAATTCCTTTCCTTTATGAACGTCTGTGGAATATATGGTTTTCGCTAAGAGTCAAACACTGCTGCCATCACATTGTTATTTACAGATTATTGCTTTATGTGACCTGTTTTGTGTTTTAATCTTTCCCATGAGACCACTTATGGAGAGAGTTTAGATATAAAAGCAGGTTTTAAATTAGGGAAAGCCTTAACAGTGTTTAAAATTATATTAATTCCATTTTTGGCTTGTGGATGATGGGCATTAATATTATTGTTGTTATTATTATTATTATTATTATTAATATTATTATTATTATTATTATTATTATTTATTTATTTATTTTGTATTTTTTTTACACACCTCACAATAAGCTGTTTAACTGAATCGAGTGTCTACGGTAACGTGACATGCATTTGGCTAGACTTTCATAGGAATTAGACATGGCCTCTTCATACAGGCGTAACAACCAGTGAAAATTAAAAGAGCTGATTCATTCAGTTTAGGGTCCTATTGCTAAGGATGCCTTTTACCCCAGCTCTCAGCCAAGGGCCCATGTAACAATGATGGCAATGACACAGGTGCCTGCCCAAGTGTCTGCCCAAGTGCCTATGTACACAGCCATCATTTTTCTGCTTCTCACAGAAGTTCATATAGTTCAGTAGTTAGTGGACCGTTTCAGTGCCTAAATCCAAACCCCAGCTTGATGGCTCCAAATGTACCTTGTAATTATTTCGCAGACAGGAAAACACGCGTAACACATACATCTGTCTAGCACTTGCACACCAGCTAGTTAACCATCTGAAAATCCATAGTAATCACACGCTTGTTTAGACAAGGCTACGCTCACAGAGCCAAAATGAAGACAGCTATGCCAGCAGGATCACATCAAGTGCACCAAACAAAACACATGTTCTGTGGCACACCTCGCTGGTCACGCTAAACTGCAATGCAACATTTATAACGGCCGCTTATTTAAATCTGAGCCCTGCTGTTTAAAAGAGGTGCACACTTTGTGGTTAGGTAACGTAGCAAGGGAAGGTTCAGAATACGGAACGCTTTTCACATTTTATTTTTGTAGGTCATGACACTGTCTTTAAAAATGAACAGGTTAAGATAATTTCCAGTGCAGGACGTTTGTCAATCCTCCTTAAGTCTTATTTGCTCATTTGCTGTCATTAGCAAATTCCTGTTTCCGTTGAATCCTGTCATTAAGGCAAGTCGATGAATAAAGAGAAAAGGCTGACAGGACAGGAGTAGCCCACACCTGCTCTGCTGGCTGAGATTAAAGCGTCAGTGTAGACTAGATCGCATGTCTCCTGCCGCTTTCCTGTTTGCTTTGATGCATTTTCACATGCTCCTCCAGGAACTTGTTAGACTTACGGGCACGTGTTCTGTTTGTCTTTCTGTGATTAATGAAGCCCAAAATTGATGTAAGAGTTTTCACTCAATCGTGCTATCTGTTCCTGATCAGATTTGGTTAAATTGATCCAGCTTTTTCCTGTGGCATTGTTATCGTATCCCGTCCTGTAGTCCGTCTGCGGCTTGTAGTCAGCAATTCTAACCCAGCTTGTACAAAAGCAGTGCCTGTCCGTCGCTCTTTACAACAAAGGGTGGGGAGACTACAATTCCCCAGGGCCACAGCCACAGTATTCTCTCTATATCATCCCTTAATTGTTTTATTTCAGCCATTAAGTCAATTGGAAAAATCACCTCACTCGGTGTTCCAGGCCTAAGTCAGTTGCTAATTGAGAGTTATCTCTGAAACCAGCTGTCCCTGTGGCCCTCAAGGTCTGCAGTTCTTCACCCACTCTTCTTGGAAAGGGCCACGGTGTAGGCTCCTTTCATTAAACAGAGATGTTTTATTTGGCATTTAAGGTGCTGTAAATGTGTGTTAGAAAGGGTTGTTTTAGAGGTGTTTGCATTACATAGCTATGGGTTAATGATCATAACACACATCACACTATTTGTCCTGCTTGTCATTAAAGATTGATCAGTTGTGTTTAACTTTTCAAATGACCCAAGTGACACATTTGAAGTTGACCACTGCAAGCAATCATTTAAAAAGCAACCGGCGATATCCATAGTTATGCCATAAAGCATCCAGCCAACACAAACTCCCTGTGGCATCGTGGGAGTGTTGTGTGTTTGCTGCTGAGCTCTGCTCCACACCTGGGTGAGCAGGTAGCAGCTGGAGCTATTCCCAGGTGTAACCTGTGAAAAAGCCCACCTTAATTGAGCCTGGACCGGCGTAAAACGGACTAGAGCACCCCCTGTGCACGTACCATAAATTAGTCATAAGGGAGGGCCCTTGATCCAGGAGAAAGCAGGCGGAGAGAATCTAACATTCCACAAGCTAGACTGGCCACTAGGTTATGATGTGTCCTGCAGTAACTTAGCAGGTAGGAAGTTGTCAATTAGGTTTTATACATATTTTTATACTCTTTTTTCACAGAGGGATGGGGGAACAGATCATCTGAATATGTGTGCCGTTATTGAATGGATTTTGACTGTGCATATATTTGCCAAAAAGTGTCTGTATGAAAAATGACTTCTCTATGATTTATGTGAATTGGGGAGCTAACAGTTCAAATCAAAATTTTGGACAGGTTTGGTAACACCTCTGTTGAGTCTGCCTGAGTTTCATATGATCATTAGCATGTTTGGTTGCTCAATACGTTCTGGCTATATATTCACATAAAGGTTATGACAGTCAGGCTGGCCAGCAGGAGGCCAGCAGTTACGTGACATATTGTCCCACACCAATATGTTTCCCGTGTTTCCTGTGTGTGGGCAGGAAATCTGTGAGAGGCACACAATATCCTAGCGTGTTTCTGAGGCCACCCGGCATCCTTTTCCCACCTGGTATTTGAACCTGCAGCTGTTTATTTACAAGGATAGTTCCTAACTACTATACCACCTTCTGTTCATTCTGTGTATAGCAGTTATGAACAACATTATTGTCGACAAAGAATTTGTCTACGGTTGTAAGCCCGTTTCTGAATAGCTAATATTTATATGAGGCTGGAGAGAATAAGGGGAAATGCTAGGTGTGTGTGTGTATACAATGCGATAATGTCCACTGGCTATCTCTGCATTGAAAATTTGGAACTGATGGTCCGTACTCGCCATTCCTCCTCTCGCCTCCGTTCCTCCCTCTCAGGGGTGCATGCTCCACACGCTACGCCCCACTTTCGCCCACCAACCTTTTTTAGAACGCGTGTGGTGAGGTTGGAAAGCATCGGGCCCTGATTCAGTGGTTGCGTCACGTCCTAAAAATATGCAGCGAAGAGCTGTCCTCACCCATCCGTCGGCCTTTTGCTCCCTCTTCTGAACATCCACACGGCTATCTCCTTTGCCGTCCCGCCATGCACATTAATGCTTCATTTTGACAGCCGTCCATCAATAAACAAACGCTTGGTTGTGAAAATGTCCATCGGGTGGTCTTGCCTGTTAGAAACACACTCTGTTTAGTGACAGTTCTATAACTTTATGATATTCACACATGAATACGTAATGCCACGTATCATTGGCAGCTTTCATTATAGCGTTTTAGTTAGAAAATTAGTCATTCTTTGTTTTTCCGGACAGGAGCGAAGACAAGTAAAGGTCCTCCGCCTTAGATTTTTATGGTCAGCTTAATATCCCATGAGTCCTTGAGTTTTGCAGACACAACAATGCTTCACTGTAAAAAAAAAAAAACATGGAAAAATATTTGCAGGGTTTTAGCCCAGTGTTTCAAAAATGCCTGTGTTGCATCTTGCCTCCACAAATATCAGCTTGGTTCCCGGTCTATTTTGGAGCACTTTCTTTGCCATCAATTATTCAGTTATTTAAGTGCAATTTTAGTTTCCATCAAAAAGCCTCAGGAAAACAGCTGTTTTAATGGCCAGTGTTTATAATTGGTGACAATGTAATGTTGTTTTATTCTGTTTTTCCCCTGTAAAACAATATGGTGTTTTTCTAAAGGACCGTGCTGTACACTTCACGGAATCTGGACATAATTTGCACCATGTGGCAATATGATTTACAGCATGTGCTATTAACACATTTAGATTCCAGAGGCTTTAAAACAAAACGGCATAATTCCCACCCCATCAAATTATCTGGCATGGCACGCCTGCATATAATGTCAGATAAATTCAAATCCTTTCTTCGGTGTCTGAAAAGGCTGTCGCGGTCAAGTCGATTTATTTAAAATGCCCTACAAGTAGTGCATTGATGAAGTGCTTTTCTGCCTGCATCCCAGGGAGAGGTCGCTTCCCTCCCCACATCTCCATATTTATTTCCCTCTGATAGGATTGGTTTGGCTGACGCCACAGTGTGCCTCGTTTCTGGAATTCCACTGAGGCGGCTGCACCACTGGTCCCATTTATACCTGTGTAAAGATACATGTCCACTGAAGGCTATTCATTCGCTCTTTTTCAGAAAATAATAAACAAGCTATCAAATGCAAGTCGGACTGAAATTGCACATCAGCACAAAGTGTTTGGTGGGCTATAGCTCTGACATTGACTTTCATCCCCCCCCCCCCCCTTCTGTCATGGCTGAAATTGCTCTACTGCTTCATGATAGACTTGGCCGGCGTGCAGAAGCTGGGTCAAGCTATTATTATTGCAGCAAGAGCCGAGCTCCGCAATGGATTCTACAGTGGATCTCGCCTGCGTGTACAGCTTAGCAAGAGCTGCGGCTAATCGGCCCGGCGCTGACGGCCCCTGGATTGAGTGTGTCCTCAGGTGTCTCCCCATGGATAATGTGTCAAGCCATCGACCCCATGGTATGCATGGCCTCAGTCTGGAATTAAGTGTGTTTAATTGTTAATAGCGTTGTATTTAATGTTAAGTACTCAGTCAACCACTTTTTCACGCTGCCAGTTACTTTGTTCTCCCTCTGACTCCCTCATCCTTGTCCCAATTCTTTTGCAAGAATTTGCAATGGGGATCCACTTAAAACTGCTTAAATGGACAGATTCACATCACTAAGTTCTGACTGTGTGTGGGTGTGTGTGCTTGGGTGGTTGGGGAGGGGGAGGGTTCTTTTACGCGTACTCTTCTGTCACCCTGTCACTTTCTTGCCAATGCAAGAAACAATGAATGAATCATTCAGAATAGCAAGACCTACATGACTCAGGGGTGGGTATAGGGAAGAGGAAGCTTATGCCTGCAGCTTGTTTATGTGATCCACGACCTATGCGCTCAGAGCAGGCCCTTGTCTGAGAGACAACGTATTAGCCCAGCAGACCGGACTAATGCTGGCCTGGGCGCCTGCATCCATGCACTCAACAGCCTTCGCACAAACTCGTCACTCGCCAAGGAGCTCCCAATGTCTGCCTGCAGGGGGGAACGGAGGATCACAGTGCTTTCACATGGCTGTTTGGCTTTGAATCAGGAGTCGCACGGGATAATCGGGACACACATGCGTGTAACAAATATGCACAGGGAATCAGCATTAGCATCAGTTTGTGGTTAAGTGAATTACTGTAGAAGTGTTTTGGGTGTCTGAATTATTTAGCAAGCAGAAATATAAACCACTTGAAGTGAACATGCACACACTTCTGTAATTGCTTATAAATTATTATGGTTTATGCTGATGTGCACTAAGATTTATTGAGGTCAATGAGCCCCCTCCCAGTATAAGAAAAACATACAATGTTGTTTACCGACTGTGAAGAATGCAATATGAAATGTCCACTAGGAGACGGAAACCAAACCTGACAGTAAATGTTAGTCACTGGAGGTTGTCACCTAGGGTGGAGAGGAGTGAGAGGTTAGCTATGTTCTCTCTAAAGACCTTGTGTAATGGATGTTATCACATAGCATTCTAAAATATTCTGGAATAATTTTCTCTGCCTACCAATAGCTTATGATGTATGTGACGTTTGAAATATTGCTAATAAGTTTCAAGGAATGTGGGGACGGTTGGTTTGAGGGGAGTTTTGGTGAACCAGGTTGGGTTGATATTTGTGCTGCTTTATTATAGTTATACAGCTGAAATGAGCTTCTCTTTGCCTGCTGTCATATGCCATTGTTTTGCCCACATTATCCGGGTTGAAAAGATCATGCTTCAGGGAGCTTGATTGGGTTTTCATTAGTGCATTAGTTAAGAGGTTCCTTTTTTTTTTTTACGCCTCTCACCTCCGTGGGGTGGGGGCTGAAGAGTTGCAGACGAGAGACTATGAAACTGCTGGGCTGGAATTGAAATGTCTTTGAAGCCACGGAAACCTTCCATTCGAGAATGCAAATGGAGATGCAAACGGGAATGCTGTGTAGGAGATGAGCCACGTATGCTAATGCAAAGCAGGAGTGCACATACTTTTGGCTTCATTTGCATCTGACCCGGGGTCTAACTGTTCCAGTAGTTCCATTATGCCCTTGTTAATTTGCGCTCTACTCTGCAAAGACTGTAACAGTTTACTGTGCATACTTAAGCAGCTGGCTGGCTTAATGGCAGAAAATGCGTACTGTAGATGTGTGTGTCTTTTCTCCGCAGTGGATGGCTGCATTGACTGGTCGGTGGATCTAAAGAAGTACCGGGTGCTGGCGGGGGAACCGGTGCGGGTGAAGTGCGCCCTGTTCTACAGCTACATCAGGACTAACTACACCATGGCCCAGAGTGCCAAACTGCGGCTCATCTGGTACAAGAACAAAGGCGACTCCGAGGAGCCCATCATCTTCTCTGGACACCGGCTCAGCAAAGAGGATGACTCCATCTGGTTCCGCTCTGCCGAGATGGAGGACAACGGCTTCTACACCTGCGTCCTGAGGTAGGTCCCATTTCAGATGGCCGCTTCTCCTGTCTCTGACTTTAACTACCCAACACTGAACGACCTCACAAACTTGGCCTTTCAACACAATGTGAGGGAGGCCACCTTTCCTGTTTGCACCCCTCTTCAAAAAATGAACAAGCCATGACTGCTTCTGGCAAATTCTCTCTTGACAAATTCATGGGAGACTGAAGGTGCCAAGTTTTTTTCTCGTATTTCAATATGAAACCCACATTCCACAAAAATTTGGCTCAATCAGGTTCATTAAAATATTATCTATGCAGGAAGCCCCTTTTATCTTTGTTTCTTTTTTAAATTTATATGGGCAGGAAACCACATGAATCCAGTTCCTTGAGCCTTCCCATTCTATAAAAAACAATGGCTTTCTTTTGAACCGATTGCATCACACTCAAAGAGACTTGCATGCTCTGCCAATATTATTGTCTTGAACTGTACTAGGACGGTCCCCCCTTTTCCGACTTCTCCCTTTTTTCCAGAGGCGCAGAAACCCTCTCCTATTTTCAGCTAAAAAATTCTGCCGTTCTTGAAAAGAGGCGTCAGCCTCACTCCTCTCACCGTCCTGATGCTTTTCCCAACCAACGATAAGGTTTCCTAATAAGCATAGATCCTTATTCCCCTCACGCTTTGCTGACATTCTAATTAGGACCAAGTTCCTGTCAGTATTGCCGCTTCCCTTATTATCCTTACTTTCCCACTCAGTTGGACATGGGCAGAGACTGCCGCATTGCATTCCAATGTGTAAGGAGATAGCCATCAAGCTGAGTTTTTATTTACTTTTTTCCTTTACGGAGGAACCACAGAGACAGATCCCACAGTGCGGGAGAAGAAAAATAAAAAGTCCTGAACGGGAACGTGCTTATATGCATGACCGCCTGCTTTGCACACTTCGCTCTCAGATTTGGGTCCACATGACGTGTGTCACACAAACAGTCTCAGCGCTGTCCGAATGGAATCTCCTTGAGCAACTTGCCTTGTGAAGCCTTTTCCAGCTGGGGCAAGGTTTGCATGTCTTGGTGCTCAGGCTTTGATTGCTTAGAGTCGAACCTGGAACCTGATCTCGTCTTTCATTAAATTTTGGACTGTTTTTAACGATGATCATGCGTGAGAGCATATTTCCTCATAGCAATAAATGAAGTGGAAAAAAAAAACATTCAGTGTACAAATGAGATGCTGTTCTCCTCCAAGCTGGCAATAGAGAACACAGGACCCAGAGCTTGGCTGCTGAAGAAAGGAATCGGTTTTCCACAAAGGTACAAAGACACGCAAAAGAGGGGAGATTTGTCTACTCCGTCTGATTTGTCTGATTCCTAGAACAGCCAAGTTTCACACTAGCAGCAAGCCATGGACGTACGTCACTTTCCATTCTGCAATTTCAAGTCGCCATGTATTCCCTCGATCTGAACGATGCCTCAGATAGACCCCAGGGCACTTTGCTTTATATTCATTATCATTTTCTCTGCAGCGGCCACTGTGTTCTTTTCTTCTAGACTCAGGCCTGACCTGCAAGATTCCCCTGAGGCACAGGGAGGAATCTGTGCCACCTGCTGGTTTCTTCACTTAAAAAGGCAATTCTCCCAGCAATCGCCCGGATGTCATAGACCTCGCCTCTCAGAGTGTGCCCCTGCTTTTTAACCTTTCTGTTCGCTGGCCATACAGGGTCCCATCAGAGGGAGAGAAGCAAGAACACATTGCTCTGGTTGGCTGAGTTTGAACCAACGCTGCACTGGTAGTTGTTTTAAGTATAGGTTTCATATTGCTGAGCTAATGCTTCTCTGCGGCGGTAGCTGTTCGGTAGCACAAGGGTGCATCCGGCCCCTATCCATAAAATATAAGAGATATATATTCAAGCAATATGTGATCAAAGAATTGGAGGATTGACTCTGCGGTTATAGTAGGAAAGTAGTGCTGGTCATCTAGTCCCTTTCATGGCCACACATCTCAAAGAGGGTCATTCCCTGTTATTTGCAATGTTGTACTTGATTGTCTCTGCACAGTTTTTTCTGGTCTTGTTGGCACTACATGTATTTTTGGTTAAAACGGACTACTTTCAAACAGTTAATTTCCAATTAGGCTTAAGTTGAGTAGGACCTTAAATAGCAAGAGTTAACAAGCATCATCCATTTTGTGAAACCGCGTATCCAGTTCAGGATGGAGGGAGCCAGAGCCTAACCCAGCAGGCTCAGGGCGAGACGCCAGTCCATCAAAGGGCTGGGGACACAATGAAATAACAGACACTCACACAGGGCCAATTTCACATTCACCGATACACCGAACTCTCAAGTGTTTGGACAGTGGGAGGAAACCCACGCAAACATAGGGAGAACTTGCTAACTCCACACAGACAGCGACCCAAAGCCGACAGGAAGCTACTGTGAGGCACCAAGGCTAATTGATGAGCCACAGTGCAGGCCTCAAACACATCATGTTATATTTATAAAAACAAACTACTAACTATATAATAAAAATACTACAACTATTTTCTGCCCAACCCTACAGACACAGACCATGAGGCAGAGTACACCCTGGACAGGACGTTTGTCTATTAAGGTCAGGAGACAGGCAGGCACAGCCACATTTGCAGTAGTCAATCCACTTGTCTGCGGACTTTGTTTGGACAGTGGAAAGGTACCCATGGGAAGATGGGGAGGACTTGTATACTCCACACAGACAGTGACCTGGGCCAAGCACTGTAAAGCTCCAACACTGGTCTCTGAGCCACTGTGCCACACTTCATTGTTCTTAAAATGTCTTAGATATTTCAGAGGTCCCGCAATGGCATAAAAAAGTATATTTTCAAAGCTTTGCTATGCCCCTTAGTCTTCCAAAGCAAGCAACTACCCACACAGAGCAAAGGGCTGTATGGCAGAATCAACACACTTGATTGGCAAGAATTGCATTTTTTTATGTTATGCTTTTTAATGTCCTCCTCCAGGGGTAGTTACGTAACGGATTTAGGTATTTTGTTCAGCTGAACACTTACTGACAGAATCAAAGTTAATGCTCTGTCAATGAGATGTTGCACTGCGGAACTTACGGAAGTCTCGCCTGGGTCACACTGCGTTACTTTTTTCCAAACAAGTCAAAACGAATGGTGGCGCCATTTTTAACAGAGAACGGCAGAGCAGCTGGTCCATTTGCCCATCTGTGTATTGGCTGCATGAGCGGTCAGTCAGCTTGCCTCCTTTTCGTTAGCGACACTGGAGGGGAGGAGCCATTACCTCTGGAGGCTCAGGACTGGTTTCCCCAGGTCATTAAATTGGACGGCGTTGCAGCATCAGGAGGAGTCATCCTAGGAAGCATGGTTCCCTCCGGGGGTCTCGGGTTGGACCTGGAAGACCGCGTGTCCCGCTGTGCGTGACGGTGCGCTCCGACATGGAACACTGCACCGCTCTCAGCCCCCGATCGCCTCAGTCCTAATTGCCGATGGGGAGAAGGTCAGCTGGGACCAAGGAAGCTTGTTAAGTTGCTGTTGCCCACAGATTCTCTCTCTCTCCACCTGGCTCCCTAAAAGCGCTTCCGCTGTTAACTCTTCACACAATGGGAAGCCTCCACAATGGCCCGGCTCTTTGTCTGGGCTCCATGTGCAGTGAAAGAGGCTGCACCGTAAGCAAGTGTGGGGCCTGAAAGAACAGCCGCTTTGATTTCTTGGTCCCATTGTTGGCCCACAGAGACTGCCTGCCCATTGACCTGTGTACCCAGGTGACTTTGGACCTGAAATCTGGCTATAAAGCAAGCCGCAGAATTTCGACTTAACTGAATTGCTCTTATTTATAAGCGCTATAAAAAGGATGGGCATTAAGGAAACAAAATAATGACTTTTTAGACTGACCGATTTGTGGCTCGTCTTTAATTTTATATTTAACAAACACACCCGATTTAATGCTTTAGTGCTGACGAAGAGACCTGTCTGTACTTCTGCTGCATACCACAGCTAGGTGTAGCTCGTGCTGGTGTTTTGTGTCACAGTTACTTTTGAGGCGCCAACTGCATTAATGTCTGCCTTCTTTAACTTTTATTTTTAATCTCAGTCGGAAGTGTACCGTAGATCAGTTTCACGTTTTCACAATATCTGGTAAGAAACAGCGCCAGCGCAATTGGCAGAAATGCACTGTGACAAATGAGCATAGGAGCCAACTTTTTAAGGACCCTTATTGAGCCAATACAAAAAGCCAATATAATAGACATTCATGACCAAAGTCATGTTCAAACCCAAATTCACCACCAAAGGGCTTGTTCAAACCTACATTCACCACCAAAGGGCTTGTTCAAACCCACATCCACCACCAAAGGCATGTTCAAACCCAAATTCACCACCAAAGGGTTTGTTCAAACCCACATTCACCACCAAAGGCATGTTCAAACCCAAATTCACCACCAAAGGGTTTGTTCAAACCCACATTCACCACCAAAGGCATGTTCAAACCCATATTCACCATCAAAGGAATGTTCAAACCCACATTCACCACCAAAGGGCTTGTTCAAACCCACATTCACCACCAAAGGCATGTTCAAACCCATATTCACCATCAAAGGCATGTTCAAACCCACATTCACCACCAAAGGGCTTGTTCAAAACCACATTCACCACCAAAGGCATGTTCAAACCCACATTCACCACCAAAGGGCTTGTTCAAACCCACATTCACCACCAAAGGCATGTTCAAACTCACATCTATTTATGTAGTTTTTTAGTAGTTTATTTTTTTGTCTACATTGAAGTATTGTAACATTTGTTCCTAGTGCCTTTATTTTCTGAACAGGTGGCTAAAAATGCAGTTAAGGTCGAAATACATTAAGTTTATAAAAAATACTTCTGCACCAGTGAAATTGTTAAACGATAAATCACACAAAAATTGTGGAAATAAGTTTTTTTTTTCCTTTTCCATTTTGATCAATGGAATTGGCCTAGATTTCAGTTCCAACTGCTGAATGGTAAAACTTTCCCTTCTGAAATCCATCTTTATTAAGCTCCTTTATTAAGTTCAAAGAGCATACAATGTCATTTTTCAAACGTGCGAGCAGCCGAGTCAGAATGATTGGCCGGGATTGGATCCCGACAGAAAGTTTGCGTTTAAAGTTCTATTTAGAAGAGCTGCATGTGCCGGGGCACCAGCGATTCAGTTTATCAATAATCCCTCAGTATCGGGAATGATGCCACACATTGACGTAAATGTGTATTTGATATTGATTTACAACCCAGCAGCTGAAGTTCATTTCATTGGCTGAGGCAGTGTGATGTATCAGCCCTTTGAAGTGTTGTTATCTTCTTCTGCGGAGCCATAATGTGTCTCTCCTCTCAATTAGCCTCTCGCGGATATTGCCTGAATTCTGGATGTGCGTGACAAATGTGTCCCGGAGTGACGCTGTGGCTGTTGTGGTGACGGGCCTCATTCCAATACCGGAGGTTCCGGGAAGCGGAACTGTGCTTGGCCAATACGTTGGTCCCCCTGGGCAATCAGTCTAAGATCCAGCTCGGCCCCTCATTAATCATGCATGATCAAGGCCTGATAAAGGAAGGATAATAGTTTGTCGATATCACCTTGATCGTATCCTCCAACAGAAGCCCACAGATGTGTATGCTGTTTTTAGACAGGGGCCCCAATTGGACCTCACCTGTATCAGTCAGCTTTACGTGTCCAAAGATTTTTCACTGAGTCGAGACTACGGTAGTTTGCTTTGAGCAGGAGACCTCTGCCAATCCGTGTCCATGGCCAGAGTGAAAAAGGTTCAGCCTTGTGAATGCACTGGAGAACTTCTGAATGCTCCGCATTTTAATGCGTTCATATTTGTTTAGTGAAACCAAGACACAGAGCGAAATAAATGGAAAATGTAGGTAAACAATCTGCTATAGAGACCCGCCCCGGGGGGGTCCTCTGAATTTTAGAAGCCGACAATTGAAAAAGAATAAAGCTTGCGTGTGTATGTAAATCATCATTTGATGCTTAGATAAACTAGTGTGAAAATGAACTAGAGCATATTGAAATCTCTGTTTATTAAGCATATAATTTAATCGGAGAGGTGTTGCTCAAGCTATTCATTTGAGTGTAATTGCAGAGGGAAGCAATGAATCATTAATGAAGTGGAAATAAATCAGAATTGCACAATACTTGAGCAGTGTGATTACTCCTCCTGATTGTCAGGAACACATTGTTGAAAATCTCCGACATCCGTCCTCTCTCTTGTTAACGGTGAAAATAAAATAAAAAATTCTCCATACAATGAATTTATTTTCTTATTCATTGTCTTTGGACAGAAGGCAGTGTCTTGAGTTAGAGGTGCCCTACACCTCTCAGTCGGAGGTATACCGATAGGAATTTGTCCCCAACCACAGAGGACGTGGAGAGTGATGCATGATGTTAGGCTCCGACGCAACTAAATGTTTCATGCGCCCTGTTAAATCTTGGCACAGAACACGTTGAACCTGTTCGTAGATGTTCGGCGTTCAGTGAGTGAAGGCTGACAGAACACGTCGTGGCACCAAAGTCACGCGGTCAACTACATAAATCCTTTCCGATCTGGAAGGGGGGCTGTAAATTGCTGGGGGGTAGGGGATCCAACACAAGGCCCCTTCAGGATACTCACAATGGAGACTCCTTGGAAGGGTTATTGCGGGACCTTTGTCCGCCTCTGTTTAGGGAGGCACCTGCACAGCCTGTGAATCCATGTTTGATTAATTCCATTGATAAGTAGAACCAGTGATATCCGAAATTGCTCCATTCACATCCTGAAATCAATACTGTCCGATTACTTAAGACTTCTTTACTCGCAATTCCTCAGTTTGTTCTGTTTACTTTTCACCAGTTTCTATGTGATTCTGTACTTTAGGCTTAACCTGAAGAGCACGTAAAGAATTAGGAAAAGTTGTGGAGGGAAGTTTTTCTTTTCAATTTGTTTGTTTTTCTTTTCTATTATTGAGATCATTCGCGGATAAAGCTTTGAGTTGCAATATTACTTTAACACAACATTACATTATATGCTCTAAAACGGACTTAAATGAAAACAATTTGTGACATTGTGATGTACCATGGCTTTGGTGTTGTAACATTAAAGGATTTACATATTGTTGATGCATACACTGTTTGTATTTATGTTCGGTTGTTAAGTGCCTAGTGATCTGAGCCTTCAGTTCAGTTGTGAGATTGTGTTGTGCATCTGTTGCTCAGTTGTATCAGTCTGACACTCTGTTTCCTTCATTGTAAGTAAACAGTCAAAAAATTCTCTTAAATTCTTAAAACCTCTCTTAAAACCTTACAAAAGTTGTAGGAATCCGTTATTGCACCTTAACACAGTTAATAACAGTGTTAATAAAATGCATTTCAGAAGTAACCAAAACAGAAAGTAAGAAAATCTAAACATCTCAATTTTCAAATCATTGTCCCTAGTGATGAGACAACCGGCTCGGTGTCTAATGTCAGACCGGATTCTTCTGCATGTACTTCCAGGAACTCCACGTACTGCATGAAGGTGTCCATGTCTCTGACCGTGGAGGAAAACGACGAGGGCCTTTGTTTCAACAGCAGGATCCGCCACCTGGAGAAGGCCGAGATAACCAAGAGCAAGATGATCGTCTGCCCCGACATCGAGGACTACTTGGCACCGTACAAGCAGCCCATGATGACCTGGTACAAGGTAATGGCTGAAATGACTCAGGACCCTTGTCCACAAGTGTAATTCCAGTGTTAGCTGATTCTGTACGTCTTAGATTAAAAAAAAAAAAAACTCCGGTCCCTGAGGGCCACATTGTCTGCTAGTTTATCTTTGGTGAAGTAATCTCTTGGTTATTTATTTGGAATGATTTGGAAAACGCATCAACTCACCTGGTGCTCCAGGTGAAAACCAGAAATTTAAAGCGGGATTATCCGAGTTGGCCACACCTGCTCTAAATGAATGGTACATGGCTAACGCCCAGCATGCCACTCTCTCTGATGGCGTCTGTGCTCCCCAGGAGTGTGAGAAGAAGACCTGGAGAAGCTCCATAGTGGTGAACACCACTAGCGTGTGGATCTCAAAGGTGGAGGAGGACGATGGAGGAAACTACACTTGTGAGCTTCAGTATGGTAGCCGGGTGGTGCGCCGGACCACCGAGCTCAAAGTCACAGGTAGGCCCTGCTATCCTCTCAGGAGCTGATGCTCATGGGTGTGGGACAACCTTGGGAAGAGGTCATGGCTAGCTGCTCCGTCTCCCTTGACCTCTAACACCTGTTCCTGTAATGTACGCTGTCCCATCAAATGGTTGATTCATGCAATCATTTCCTCCACATTGTAAAAAGGCTCAGTCCAAGTTAAACAACCCTGTGTATACATTTTGAAATATCTGGCAGTAATTGCGAGTGAATCCACTGCTGTCAAGTTCACTGTGGTGCTCACGGAAGCCGGGGTGGCTGCATGAACCGAGAGACCCATCTCAGTGTGTCTGTGCGACGCCTCCTGTAAATGCTGCTGCTCTCCTGTGACGCCAGATTAATCGATTCACTTCCATTTCGCTCACTTTTTTTGTTTGGCTCGCATCTCCCCCACTGCCACTGCCATGCAGCATCCTGGGAATCCAGGCCAGCCCGTTTGACCCTGGGGGGGGGTATTCACTGAGTTCCTACTGCTATGGAGGTGGTGGTGGGGGAAGCTGCCAACTGCAGTGTGAAATCAGCTTCCTGCCTCACTCACCCAGCCTGCCTAGCCTGCAGTGAAACTAGGCACAGACGGTACCCAACATCCACTGCACAGACTGAAACCACACAGAGGCACTACACTCGCTATCTCTCTCTCTCATACGCTCACACTCACACGCACACACACTCACACACACATGCACACTCACACACTCACACACACACTCACACAGAGGCACTACACCCGCTATCTCTCTCTCTAATACGTTCACACACACACGCACACTCACACACACGCACACTCACACAGAGGCACTACACTCGCTATCTCTCTCTCTCATACGCTCACACTCACACGCTCACACACACATGCACACTCACACACACACTCACACAGAGGCACTACACTCGCTATCTCTCTCTCATACGCACACGCACTCACACGCACACACACACAAACACGCACACTCACACACATGCACACTCACACACATAAACACACACACACACTAACACACAGACTGAAACCACAGAGGCACTACACTCGCTATCTCTCTCTCTCATACACTCACACACACACGCACACTCACACGCACACTCACACACACTCACGCGCACACTCACACACACTCACACTCACACGCACACTCACTCACACACACACGCACACTCACACACACTCACACACACACTCACACACACACACAAACACACACACACAAACACATAGACTGAAACCACACAGAGGCACTACACTCGCTATCTCTCTCTCATGCGCTCACACCCACACGCGCACTCACACACACACGCACACTCACACGCACACTCACACAGAGGCACTACACTCGCTATCTCTTTCTCTCATACACTCACACACACACTCTCACACACACACACACATGCACACTCACACGCACACGCACACACTCACACACACACACACACAAACTAGACTGAAATCAGACAGAGGCACTACACTCGCTATCTCTCTCTCTCTCATACACTCACACACACACGCACACTCACACGCACACGCACACTCACACAGGTATATACGGAGAGCAATACAGTGAGGCTAAACTCTCCACACACGTAACCCACAAATATAAACTGTACGGAGACACTTGACCACACAAACTCAGACACACTGGTTCCACAAATATTAACTGCGCTGAGACACTAGACCTCTCACACTCAAACACATAAACCATACAGAGACACCTGATTAAACATAGCACTGGAGGTGGCCAGGCCAGTCCAGTAAGGCGATAAATAGAACACTACACTACAGTTTGATTAAGGTTCTCTCTACAACAGTGGGCTGCTGTTTGCCCACAAGTGCTATTCGGGGTGTAGGGCTATAACACTGGAGAAGAAAGCAGAGTTGAAGAGCACTTGTTGAGGTTGTGAGAGGTTGTGTTCCAGGTCAGGACACTATCACTGCCTGTGCACACATTAGAGTAACCACCTTTGGAAACAAATCAAATTTTTTTGTGATTACAATTAAGTGTGTCTCTATACTTCTAGGAAAAGAGTGTTTGATTGTGAGGCTAGCGGTGAGCCAGAACTGCCTAAAAGTAGTGTTGTAGGAGCGGCGCTGACCTGACCGAGGTTCGGCCCGATCCCAAAACGACCCGATGGGCCTCCCTCCTCAGCGGTCGCCCTGGTGGTATTATTTTTTAAGTAAGCTTGAAAGTGAAATTCCTCTCTGCAGTCACAGTTAGCAGCAACCCCTGTCACCGCTGTTTCTGACCAGGCGTAGCCCACAAAATCTGAGGCTCGTTTTGAAACGGCGAGTGTTGAGTCCGGGGAGAGGCCCATTTATACCGCTCTCAGAAGGCCGTCCCCATGATTCTGCCTGTCACACCTTATGGCGGTGGCGGTGCGACCGTACCCTTGTGTGCACCCAAGGTCCCTGGACATGGAGGCCAAATGGTTGCAGGAACATTTGTGACGCGTTTACAGAAAGCTTGACAATGCGCCTGCTATAATGGGGAAACCTTCGGGCACGTTTGTTGGCATGTGGATCTTGAGCCTGGTTAAACAGAACAGTTGCATTGTTTAGGAAAAACATGTAGGTCAGGGCGCTGAATGTCACTGTTTAATAGTTTGATTAGTGGCCCACCATTGCACCTGGTGTCTGAAAATGGCCGATAGATAAACACAGAGAATGGGCCACCTGTGAACTCGGTGAACTATGTTCTCAGCACTGGCTGATGCCAAAATTGAAGCCATCAAACTAAGAGACTATAGCCCACCTTCTGCGTACAATAAACCACCGATACACTGAAAAACCAGCACCGTGATCTTGAGTTTTTAATTTCTTATAGTTCTGTTCTTACTGACCTCACTGTAATAAGTGCTTGCATTTCTTGTTTTGAAAATCAATAGAAATTTGATCTTAAAAAAACAATGCATTTTACATTGATTGAGTCCGGCGCTTTATCTGGTAATGACATTTTAATGACTGGGTCACCAATTTTTTGGTGAAAAAAAAACCAAGCAGAAGAAACTAGTGACAAGGTTGTTATAGATGACAGCTGGGGATATTTTGTAAGATGCTCTTGCAGGCCAGTAACGCAAGGTTAGACACAAGGTTCAGAGACCAAAGTGGGCAGAGGTTGTCTAAATCAGATTGTATCTGTTGGAATAGTCTTTTGTGAAACATTGTGAGGGTTTAACCATTTAGACAACAAAAGAGCAGCTGCGTTGTTAGAGAATGAAAAAATGCACTCATATAGACTGAACATGCAGATGGCCGGCACGGAGTGCGGCGCTGACTTCTCTGCTGTGCTCAGTGAATCCAGGTGACATCTCAATTTGTCAAAGCTTCTGGCCAGTCCCATCAATCATGGGACGGGGGGGGGCGGACAATAGCATCAGAGTATCTGCCGCAAAGAATTTCAGCGGATTGTCTGAATCGCAGGGGGACGGAGCCGGGGCGTATCATCCCCCAAATAAGCCGGTCCAAGGCGTGGTGGTGCTGAGACGCTGGTCTCGCTCCTTTCCCCCGGCGATGCAGCTGCACTGTGTTCACGGGAAGTGGCTTTGCCTAAGCGAAGCGGAGCGTGTGATAATGAGCTAAAGGGGAAGTGGAGGATGTATGGCCTGTCAGAGGAAGGCGCCGCGTCCTGTTTGTCTTGGTATGCCTCCGGATGATAAACACATCCGTCCTCGGGTTTAATAACCCCTCGCACCTCAACAGGGGGTGCCACAGCCATCGCTCCTCTGAACCGGCTTTGTACAGTAGCACCCTTCAAAAAACACACTGCTCCATCATCTAGGTCAGTGTTGCCTATCCCTAGTGACGCCCTTAGGGGGCTTGAGGGGGCTCAGCCATTGACAGGTACAGCTGGGCGTGACATAAAGCCATATTATGGCAGGTTCTTTCCCCAACCGACATCTATAGCTCTTTACCGGGACCTGATCACACTGACATGTACAAATCTCAGGTTGACTCTGAGGTTCACGCCACTGTGTGTGTGTGTGTGATGTGTCCCGCCCTTAGAGAGTTGTAGCGATAGTTAGTGATAGGAAGTGATAGATTGATGATAGATATGCCTCTTTCCCTAACAGAGTCATAGTGGTAGATAGTGATAGGAAGCCAAATAGTGACTCTTTCTCTTAGGCGTCACATAAATTTCCTGTGGTGGGGTAAGTTCACCTGGAAAGTGTTGTCCAGGTCACAGTGTTTTTGTTATTTATTTGCAGGTGAGATGACTCCCCACAGTTATCGAGCACAGTCAGAGCATAGTCGCCAGTCCCAAATTGGGACTTGGAAAATTAGGAGCATGATTGGGCTCATTTCTCCAGTGACAGAAAAACTCGCTGTGTCGCTGTTCGGGCAAATTGTACTGCATCACCTACCCGTGTTTTCAGTGCCTTTGCATCACTTTTCAGAATCATTTAAGCGTACTCAAACGCTGATATGTAAATCTATTTCGTTTTTTCAGTCACCGGGTTAGTGGCTATAATGTCCAATACACTGACTATCCCCATCTCAACTACATCAGCTAAAGCTATTCACGCGTCAGTCACATTCCGAAGCTGCAGTATAAAGTTAAGATTATCTGTTTGCAGGGTTTGTGTAACTTGGTATTTCCACAGGTTAGTGATGAATTCAATTCAATTCAAAATCCTTTATTAATACCACAAAGGGGAAATTTGCAGTGTTTCAGCAGCAAACGATTGCACAAAGTGCAAGTGAAAAAAACAAAACAATAATTAAATAGAAATAGAAATAAAGAAAATAAAAAAAAAAATTATATTTACAATATTGAGAAAATAATAAACACTTATATTCGCAGTATTGACACGATAGCATTAATTGCACTGTTTGTCAGTCCTGATGTGTTTTTACTGAATTACTGAATTGGCCTTGTGATGAGGAGACTGGGGGCTGTTGTGCACTAAAGCAGGGTGCTGCATCAGTAAACGTGCAGCTAAAGGAACAGCAAGGTAAGGTCTATGTTTAAGCTCTGCGAGTCACCCTGGACAAGGGCGCCCGCCCAGTGGAGGAGTAATGTAAAGTAAGGTGCACTCTGATAGCCCTGTGAAATACTACGTGTTTCAGAAGCAGGTCTTTTCCTAAAATGGGTTAACAAATGGTAGAGATGTTACTTGACACTGCAGTCCTTGAAAAACTTTGCGGATTTTGTCACCGTCGTTGGAAGGAGGAGGGGAGAGGTGGTCAGTTCTGCTCTTTTATCCCCTTTACCTGCGGCTGTCTTTGCATTACCATTCACGTGCCGTGCCGCCGAGGTGAGCCAGAACCCCGCCCCCGTCCTCGTCCTCGTGCCATTGCTGATGAAGAGAACATTAATAACAGTGAACACTCTTTAAACCCACCGATTAATGCTTGAATAATGATATAGACAATAAACGATCATTGCCATTCACAATGGTCTCCTCGTGGGTAAGTGGTTGATCAATGCAAGCCTAATTATTGAACCAGTATAGTGAATCTTGTGGAGAGGCAGTCTCGGGCTTCTGTCAAAGCTTTTAAAACTGCGTATTGGTATTGATTTTAAGTCCATATTGCTTACTGTGACAGGGGTGTAAGTCGGTGCTTTGTCCTGTCAGTTTTGATGGTGCTGAATTAACACATCAATGAATTTTTAACTTTTCTGTTCCGAGGTGAAAGATGCTTTTGCCTTATGGGCCGTGGGGCCTGTGCTGGCCTCTGTCCACCAACGTGCAGGGAGCCTGTCGATGGTGCTCAGTCGTGGGAAAGGCATGTTTAATCTGTTACGTTCTGTTTAATTTAATCAGCGGTTTATACGTTCTACAGGGCCAGTTCACACATTATGACTTATTACTGCTTATCTATCTGTATTTGAATGTGCTCATGCAGTTATAAAGATGATAGGCTTTGACTGGCCAAGGCCTGGAGTGGCTGGCCATAACCTAATGACAACGGTGAACCGGGTGAAGGGCTGACTTCTTGTGTACATTTCACTGCATTACGTGAGAACTCGAGCCACAGGACAGTGAGTCACATGAACCTTTTAACAAGGGGGGATGGGATAGCCCTTCACACATTCACTAGACCAAAAAAGAAGTGTGATACGCTGATTAGCGCACTTGTCTTCCCCGGAGAGCACTGACTCACTGGTTCCTCTGCCAGTTTTAAACTGACATGGTAACATGCCAAAAATTCTGTAGCCAACGAGTATTATAACAGCGGATGACCCTTCTTGCTGAACTGACATGATTTATTTCACCAGTTTTAAATCTTTGTTTAAGTTTTAATGTGTGGGCATGTGAAGGAATCTTTGTTAGGGATAGTTTACGGTTGCAAATCCCCACAGGATGTGTTTTACTGTTTGTCATTTGTCTTTTTCGATAGCACAGGGTTCTCATAACACAGCCTTCCCTGGCTCTGGAAAGGACGTGCTTCTCCTTCAGTCTGCACAGGACCTCTTATTGAAGCTCCGAAAAGTGTATATGGATCAGAGGAGACCTTCCTCGTCCTCCCTGTCTCTGTCGGCAGGATTCAGACCAACGAGCTCTGAATCAGCTGAGATGATTTAGCACAATTTCCAATTCAAATGATTTCATTTGAAAAAAACAACAACACTGATTGACGTTTGCTTTTATGTGACACACAGCACCTTGTGATCAGCCCTAGGTACAGGTATAGACCAGGGCCCCTGACTTGCGAAGCCTTCTGAGTACCTATCATGAGTGCAGCTCGCTCGTTAGACTTAGATGTCCCTGTTAAAACTGGACTCCGGTGCCAGCGGCAGCCCTGCATTTGTGGGTCACCTTTTTATCTCGAAAGACAAACTTTCCGTTGCACCTTTCAGCCTGTCTCAGTCAGCGACACTGACCCAGGTTTCTCAGAAATGTGACTGCAGTGCTTGGTGGTATTGATCAGTGGTCCCCCGTCGTCACAATTCACCACCCAGCTCTTTCCCCCGTGGCATCAAGCCAGAGCCCTGGCTGGGAGGCGAGCTCGGTGGGGCTTTCTCAGATGTCTTCCCTGCTCCTGGAGCTGGAAAACAGAGCATGGCCTCCCTGCTTTGGGTAAATGTTTCTGTGGCCTGCACAGATTCTCTGTGACACTTTGATTTACTTGCCCTCTACCATCTGTTTTTTTCCCACTCTTAAAGCAATTCCACCACTAGTTCACAGATTCAGTGGGACTCAGTCGAAACCTCTGGCAATCAGAAACATCCAAACAGGTTTTCTCGGTGTGTGATTCGCCACCAGATTCCGGGTGCCAAATATGCTGACGTCATAATAAACCACGACACATTTTATGCGCAAAACGCACCTTTGTGGAACAACGCATCCCGTCTTCTGGTCATCTGGGTGAATCTGCCCCAAACAAGGATCAGCGGCCTATGGAGAAGACTTTGCCACGGTCAGAAATCCCTTCCACGGAAGCACATGCTCACGCGCGCCCTTCTAATTGGAGGTTTAATGCCAAGCGTTGTTTATTCTTAACTGAGTCCATGGTAGATCCTTTTCCCGAGGACCGGAGAGCCTCTGTTGAAATCATGGGGTGGGAGTTGGCTTTGAAACACTGCCCTCATTTGTCACGGAAATAGACACAACGAGGCGGGCCCTTCTGTCACTGGTGGATGGGGGTGAGAGGGAAGGGATTTTAAGAGTCCCCCATTAGCCTCTTTGGACACCTTTCCTTAATGTTCTTTTTTAAATAACTGGCTAACATTTGTGCAAAATAGCCCACATTTAAAATGCAGAAGGTCACCATTAGGGCCTAGCAGGGCACGACAGGAAGAATTTTTCACTTAAATTTTTTATTTTATTGCCAAATTTAAGTTCTTCCTGTTTTCGGTCTACAGTGTTTTCTAAGTTAAATTTTGAAATGAAAAAGATATTGTGGTACGTAGCCAGAACCGGCCGCAGCAGGAATTAAGTTTATACAAATATAAGACAACGCTGATCTGCAAAGGTCTGCCCTATCCTATTCAGTAAGGATGTTGTGTTAGTACCAGGGAGGTGGGGAAAGTGAGGAGTGGTCAGCAATGCTGCATGTTGGTAGAGTCGCTGTGACTCTGCATATTGACAGAGTCACTGTGACTGCCACTGTCTTCCCCCCGTTCTTACTTGGCAACTGAGCCTTCCTGCTATCCTGGTTTCTTCTGTGCTGCCATTACCTCTCTTTCACCATCAAAAAACGACTTAGCCTGCTGTATTTTAATGTTATCTTTAAAAAATTAATTTGAGTGCAGGAAGAGCCTGTGATAATCTGCCTATGCCTTTTCCTCTGAATGTACCGGGTTAATGATGAATTCCTCAGGCGGTTTCAGGGTTGTAAGTCAGGGGGTTTTAGGTTTGTAAGTCAGGCTGCTTTCGTTTGGTCAGTTCGGTTAAACTGATTAGACCCTTCATAATAAACCAGAGAGCAGGTCAGGCATTTTAACCACCATGAACTCAAGCAAAAAAATCTACCTTTAACAATCTGCCAATTCTAAGCCCCTAAGGAAACTTTGCCCATTAGTATCTTTCCGTTTCAAATGTGGGTGAGGAAAAAAGCGGGTCTGTCTGTCACAATTGCTTGTCGACAGGAAGACATCGATTTCTGGTACGAAGTAATATTAATGGGACGGATGCAGAGCCTATTCAAAATTTGAAAACGGCGAAACAAACTCATGTTTATTCATTGAGTGCTAGCGCGAGGGCTTGGGGAAATTTATGGGGGAGGATTTCAATGCAGAGAATGTGGCACATATGATGAGGTTTGTGACGTGGGGGCTGGGACAGTGTACTTTGCGAGGGACATAAACAGGCAGATCTGCTTCACTGGGGACCTTAACAGGCAAATACACTTCGTTAAGGACAATACTGGGCAAATACGCTTTGTTAAGGACAATACTGGGCAAATATGCTTTGCTAGGGACCTTAACAGGCAAATACACTTCGTTAAGGATAATTCTGAGCCAATACGCTTCTCTAGGGACCATAACAGACAAATACACTTTGCTTAGGACAATCCTGGGCCAATACGCGGCTCTAGGGACCCTAACAGGCAAATACACTTAGGACAATACCTGGCAGATGTGCTTTGAGAGGGACCATACCAGGCAAATACGCTTGACTAGGGAAAAAAGTGTAAATAAAGGGGAAGCACAATTTATTAAATATTGTTTTTAAGTTTTTAAACAAAGAAGTTTGAGAAAACATCCTATTTACACATCTTCACATTTTTACAGACTTCACTGATGCGAAAGCACCCTGAGTTTCCGGTAGTTATATCTTTAGTTGTTTTGCTATAGGATTTCCATTAATGATGTGATGATAAGGGTACTAAACACAGCTAAGTATACTGCTCAGAGGCGGGACACTTAATGAGCTATTCATTTCTTCTTATCTAAAGACCCTAGTTCATTAATTAGAACAAAGCCTCTTTGTGCATTTTAAAGAGGAAATCATGCCTTAAAGTTCAGTTTTTTGATGAGTTGAGCTCATCGATTAGAATATCAAGAAAACCCTATACAAAGCTAAAGTCTGTTTGAAATTATGCATTATGCATCCCAGTGTATTCAAATGAAATGAAATATAAAATACCTAAGAAGAATCTTTATATCTGTATACACGAGCACAATCTCGCGGAAATATCCCATGTGAATTAAACAGTATCTGTCTAGGTAATATTGTAAGCAGTTACGCAGATTACCGAGGTTAATCTTGAACTCTCAGGTTTTAAAGGATTAATGGGTTGCGATAGTTCATCTTTTCTGAGATTGTGAAATCCCTTGAAAATTGCTGGATGTTCCAAGTCCTCCGGCCCCGGGTTCTGCTGGGGTGCGATTTTGCACATTAACCGTTTGCTGTTTGGAAAGCACTCCTGTCTGTCATAATCGTTTCTCGTCAGTTGTCATTTCCACTGAGGTTGGGTGGGGTTTGGCTTGCCAGATATGGTTAGTAGTAAGCTCTGTTGCTCTGTCACAAACTGTGCAACCGTGGTCTCAAACAATAGACAACAGCATGGATGGTTTGGGATGCCCTCTCCTTTTAAGAGCTAATGAATAATATGTGATATGAACCCAGTGCGCCGCGGTTTTTGCCTTTAATATTTCATCACCAACAGCGGCTCCCATTCAGTGGGCAGTGCAGGCATTGGAATGACTCTTCTGGAAAAACTGTAATTACTCAAGGGGGTGGTCTACCGGGGGGCTATCTGGGAATTTGTTTGCACAATAGCCACAGAGGAGGACCCCCGGAGCAGGCCGGACGCACCCAGCCTCCAGAGCCAGTAGTGTGATGGGGGGGAAAAGGGCTCCTGATGCAGCAGTGTCATTCCCAATGTCACTGCAGTAACACTTCAGCAGTTCTCTAAATGGAGGCCGGTCGCCGCCCTGATTGATGCGCTGATGTGCACTGACGCCGTGATTTATCGCCAAGACTGCTAACCTCTTCCGACCGCCCACACCCCACACCCCACTCCCCACTCCAAACAACCCGCCCCCGTAGAGTGGGATTGGCTCAGATGAGTCAGCGTTTCCTACCATCTCCCACACACGCACGCTTGGAAAACAAGTTGACAAGATTTTTATTTATTTTTTTGTTGTATTTATTTTATTTTTTTGCTGACTTCTCGCTCTGGTGTTTCTCGGTTTTTACATTACAAAAATATCGGTTGTTCGAATGAAAAATAAATAGAATTTGAAAATGTAAAACTGATGCAAGGGAAAAAGCAGTTGAGGGAGATGGGGAGGTGGTGTGTGCAGAACATCTAAATCTAAATCCTACCATGAAATCACTAGTGAAAAGTGATATATAATGTAATAAATACAATTACTATACCATAAAATCTAACATATTTCTAAAATTTTAATGGAATCAGTGTTGAAATCATATGCACAATGCAATCACAGTAAAAAGTATGCTTAGATATCCGTTTTCTATAAACTGCCGTCTTTATTCCGTTAAAATGTCAGTGCATGAATAGGTGCGATTCAGATATCGGGCTGATGAGGCAGAGATTTCTGCGCTGAGCAGACACAACAGCAGTTGTGGTCCAGAAAATCCAGCAGCTTTCCTGCTCCTACAGTAAGCACAAGTGTCAGATTCTTGCACCCACCCAAACATACTAGCCACCAAATAATAATTAACATTTCACAGGCGGAAAGTGATTAAATTAAGATATTTTGCCAGCAGGCAATAATGATGGTCCTGGTTAGTCATCATTTTGTTATCATCGGTACTACAAAACAGGTCTAAACACAGGTTCTCCAACATAAAACAGTCAAAATCCCAAAAGACCTGTTAATCCTTCAATAGTCCTTTGGTTCGCCTCAAACAAGCTCCATACTAACCTTTCACGCTTTCTCCCCTCAAGTGCAGTCCCCAACTAAACAAACAAGCAGCCTTTTATGCTGTGGCTGACTCAACCATTGTATGTACGAATCAACCAGCTGAGGACTATATTGGCAATCAACAGGCAACCAAGAATTGTCAGTCAGCCTTAAAGGGACAGGATACTGCTTTGCTGCTTTTGGTTGTGCCATGATATATATATAGGTTAATGCTATAAAAATCACTAACAGGACGTTCCAAGCAAGAATTGAGCTTAGAAGAAAAAGTGATATATGTAAACATACTCAATTGCCAGTTATTAGGAACACTACCATGTTCACGAACATGGTTAACTCCTGCAGACAGTAACATGGTGGCGGCTTGCTATATAAAGCAGGTCGACAGGCTTGGATTCACTTTCTGTTTGATTGAGCGTTAGAATGGGAAAAATAAATGACCTGAGCCACTTTTAACATGGTGTAATTTGTCTATGCCTGACTCGACGGTTCCAGTATCTCAGATATGGCCACTCTCCTGTGCTTTTCACACACAACAGTGTATAGGGTTTAGCGAGAATGATGTCACAAACAAAGAAACATTCCGTGTGCCGCAGTCCTTTGGGGGGAAAACAGCAAATAACGACAAAGTACAAAAACCGGGAGTTTGCGAATCTGTATCTCGAAATCTCTAAACGTACAACTCGTCGATCCTCATCACAGCTTATCAGTTTCAGTGTTTTCAAATTTAGAATTTTAAGTTGAATATTTTTAGTCTAGCATCATACAAAATCGTCCTCAAACTGAAACGGAATCAGCCTTTATCCCTGATCTTTATTGATAGAAGGGTTGTGTTTGAAGCAGGAGCCACCCCTGGCTCCATGTGTGTGACAGCCGCCGTGGTGCCTCTGAAGGCCTGGCCGCTCTCATCTTCTCAGGCAAGATGACGGTTGTGGGAGCCTCTTACTTTTCTTCTCCACCTACTCTATGCCTCTCCCCAGATCCTTGCATGTTTACTGCTCCACTCAACATGCTATGGGGTCCAATTACGCTACAAGTCAGACAGCTCCACCAACAGATAAGTGCTGGAATCGAGCTTAGGCCCAGATAAAAAAAATTCCTCTAACGTTCCCTTCACAGCTTTTAATTAAGGAAGAGAACACCAAAAAGGTGCTTTGAAAGGGGATCTTATCAACAGGTCCAAATCACCATTTTTTTGTTTTTTGTTTGGCCTGTCAGGGGCGAAGAATTGTGACATAATCACAAAAAAATGCAGCTCCAAAAAAAGGCGAGTAACAGGATGTTCCCCCTTTCCGAGCCCCTGGTCCCCTACTCTCTAAGCCCCTCACCCGCTCTTCCATTATGCTGTGTTGTGGCTCTCTATGTTGAATTGAAATGTTCTCCATTCTTCACAAAGATTCCCGTCAGGGTTTTCCTGGGACTGCCACCTGCCCAGTCCTAGTGCTGAGAGAGAGAGAGAGAGAGAGAGAGAGAGAGAGAGAGAGAGAGAGAGAGAGAGAGAGAGAGAGATGGGGAGAGAGAGAGAGAGAGTGTGAGAGAGAGGGAGAGGGAGAGAGAGAGACAATATATATTGTCGAGAGGGAGAGAGAGACAGAGTGAGAGAGAGAGAGACAGCGATGGGGAGCGAGAGAGAGAGAGAGGGAGAGAGAGATAGAGATGGGGAGAGGGAGAGACAGAGAGAGAGCGATGAGGAGAGAGAGAGAGACATCGATGGGGAGAGAGAGGGAGAGAGAGAGAGAGAGACAGCGATAGGGAGAGAGAGAGACAGAGATGAGGAGAGAGAGAGAGAGAGCAAGAGAGAGACAGCGATGGGGAGAGAGAGAGAGAGGGAGAGAGAGACAGAGAGCGAGAGAGAGACAGAGATGAGAGAGAGAGAGACAGCGATGGGGAGAGGGAGAGAGGGGGTTGGGGCAGGGGTCAATTTGCTAGAAGCGAGAGTAAAGCCGACCTTCTCTCTGCTGGTGAGAAGCAGCATGGCGCGAAGCGGCTCAGCCTCCTTTCTCAAATAATGGGATTGTAAATTGAAGCTGAGGCTTAATCACTGCACTGAGGACTTTATAAATAAGTGGATTGTTAAGCAGCAATCACCTGCTAATTCTGATATAAAATGACTTTCATCATAAAAAAAGTTTGTTACCCCCCCCCCAAATTCACTCTGAGCCGGGGATTACCAAGTTAATAGTATTACATTAGGGTGGGGAAACCCAATGAGACCTAGAATGCGTTGCCAAGCTGAGGGCAGATTTAACGTCCAAATCAGCAATCAAACGCAGCAACAGCAACATTGTGCACTGACAGTGTGCCTGAGCAGCCTGCTGTGGCCCATTGTATCAGCAGTGATGGTCTCCAGATAAAACCAGATTTACTCTCAATCTCTAATGAGCTGGATAATTAATAACGCTGACATCCATCACGCTCTCAACAAGCCCATTGTCTTGGAAATTGCCCCTCGAATCCATTCCTACCGACGCAACAGCCAGAAAATGTGAATCGACGAGGATGTAATGAAGTGTGGTATTATTCATGCGCACCTTATTAAAAAGAAGCTAATAGCTCCCCTTTTTTATATGGCTCATAATAAAATTAACAGAGCTCAATGGTTGGCACCTGAAAAAGAACACAGCACAAGCTGTCACCCCGGGCTGTGTTCTGGCTGTCTATTCAGAGCAGTGGTGAACGCGCACTCATGTTTGATGTACTAATGAGAGCCCGCGTCCACAAGCAATAAGGTCACCCCATGTACAAAAAAAAAAATGAAATATGACTTTACAAGGGTGAGACATCTGCAGCTTCCCTGTCCACAATGAGATTAGAGCACTGTGTCACGCGTAATGTTTTCTCAGCGTCGCTGTGACGTTCCGACACCGTCGCCGTCGCCCCACGGCTTGCATTTACGCGCAGGTTCATATCTTCAGGACTGGGAGCAGTTGGAGGTGCAGGCTGAAGGAATACGCTGTGCGTGGCTTCCTGAGGGGCGTGCCCTGCTGTGTTGTGGGTGGGGAGATAAAAGAGAGGGCAGAACTTTCCAACCCCAAGGGAGCGCTCCGAACGTCAGGGGCAAAAATTGTGCTGTGTGACAGAAACGAGACTTGGGGGTTTATCAGACTTGCTAAAATGTTCTAGGCTATATACATACCTGTGTAGCAGACAGGTATTCGCTCATATCCGTCTTAAACTTTTTTACAGGATTAATTTGAGTGGCTTTTTTGCAAAAGCAATAGAATACAATTCTTACAGTGGTAATAGTTGGTGTCTCCCCTATGTTTTGAACCTGCACCTTCTAGTCACAAATCCAGGTCTTTAACCAACACGCAACCTGCTGTTAAATTGCCCGGTGGGGTTCCCAGCTTACTTTGAGGGTTTGGGCACTCACACAATCAGCTAAACGCATGTAGTGACCTCACAGCGATTCAATGGTATAGCTACAGCGAGATACACTCCCTAAGCTCACTCCGCCTAGCCCACCTGCTCCAAAGTGTATTGGGTTTCTTCAGTACCAGCACAAACTAACCAGTGTTGCCTCTTCTATGCGGTATAAAAGAAGTTACCTTGTGTTGTGGCAGATTCAAGAAGGTTATGTCCATTGAAAAATACAAAAAGAGATTACAATATCAAATTTTTCTTTTTCATTTTGTCCATTAGACACCCATTTACTCATTGCTACAGTTAAATTAAATCCATTTATTTTGATAGAGAACTTTTTCATCAGTGTTTAGCCAGAAAATACCTATGAATTATATATGCCTAGTTGCAATTAATGAAGGAGTCCCTACCTAATTTTATACTGACAAATGTTTAAATGCTTACATTTTTTTATGTCCTGCTGTGCAGGAAAAATTAACCGTTAAAGGTTAAATTATTAGTGTACATTAGCCTTTCTTTGCTGTTTGGCTTTCCATTATAAAGGCCAGTCACACGTAATTTACACTTGAAACTTGTTGAGTGAAGTCCTTTTTTGTCATTATCAAATGATCCATTACCCGCATTAGAATGAAACATTAAAATCAGTGCGAATTGACCCAAAGTGGCCTGTATTCAGATCTGATATAATCAGCTAGCAGTTTAGCACCACTTCACAAATGCCCTTCGTTTGCAGATATACTGCCTTTTGGGAAGTTCGTATTTGAGAAAATGTATGTTATTTACTTTGGATTCTATAGTTCCCTGCTTTTGCAGCTGGATATTTGCTGAAGCAATTCAGGTTAACAACAGCGGCGTCCCCACTCTGATTTGAGGCTGTATTCTTCAGTTCCTTAAACCTTGACACCCCACACCCTGATACTCTTACACACTGACCTGCCACTCTTAGCCAGACCTGGCAGCCGTTCGATTAGTGGGATTAGAGGGTCAGGGAAGGGAAATTGTCCTGCGCGTTTCTGAGCCGATTGTATGCATGTAGACTTCATCAAACAAACACCAATAGCCATCACCACATAAACACTTATGGCTTTTACCAAACAAACACCGATGGTCTTCACCACACAAACCCAGACGGACTGAACCAACGGCTTACGCAATTGAGATATTGCTGATGTACCGTTAAAAAAATGCTATCCGCTGCACATGTCAGGGAACAGTAACTGTGTATATTGTACTTCCTAGATAGTACACACTGGGTTATGAAGATTAATTAACGCTGTTAATTTATTTTAAATCGTTAGCCTCTCTGCCCAAATGCTGTTTTGGAAGATTTTTTGACAGTTAGATTAAATGTTAAACAAATACTGCTCAGACAATGTAGGGGTTTCTTTACTAAGAACCCATAATGGCCTGAGGATATAAAGACATTTGGGAAGGGCGTTGAAAGCCAGTATTCCCAGTGAATTTGCATTAAGGGGAAAAGTTGCAGAGGTTAAAAAAAATAAAAATTAGTGAAAGCAACAATATTCATTTAGTTTATGCAAATAAATGTTTCAAATAAATGCACTTTTTACAGGATCCCTATTCAGCTCTCTTGTGAGTCATTTCAGATGTGTAAATTCATTAAGCCACATTGCAATTTTCACATTAGACTTTAATGAGGTTGTAGATTACACAATTAACCATCGAGTAGCGCCATCTTTCAGTTTCATACCCTTTGCTGCAAAGATACAAAACAATTACTTTAACAATTTTGAAGAAAAAAAGCCATTTCAGAAATTCAGTTGCCATGGACACGCTGCATGGGGGGGGATCTTGGGGGGGCAGCAAGGTGGGTACATGCTAACTGCATCTGAAAACGGCTCTGTTTGGGCCCACAGAGGGATATTCTAAGTCTCTCCCCATGAACCAATCCTTAACGGTGATATGTAGTAGCAAAATGGTCACTGTGAAAGTGGATTGACACATGTTGCGGTGGTGTTGGGGTGGCGAAGGGAGCCTTCCTGATCCAGCTTATAACTGCGTTATCTCCCGGACAATGCCTTTTCTGTGGAGAAGAAATAAGTTAATAAATGTACCACATGTCTCCTCAGCTTAAAACGCGTCAGTCCTTGTTCCTTCATACACTGTTTTGGCAACAGGCCAAACAGGCGCGGAACCGTAATCATAACACAACATAAACCCCACTGGTCTTGTATGTGTACCCTCTTTATTAAGGCCTTGATGATATAAAGAAAAAATGCCAATTTATGTAACTACACAATCGTGTTTCCCTGCTTCATGAAAGGAACTGTAAGGCTTTGGATAAGGCTTTTCTGAATAATCTCTCCCCAGAGTGAATGTCGACTGATTTTCATTTCAAGTGATTTATATGATTAGTTTAATAAAAAATAAAAAAAAGTTCTGCTGGAGAACTTGCAGATCCCTGCGCCAATCACAGATGTGAGGCACGGGGGCCAGTCCCCGGTTTCCCATTTAATTAGCGGCAGTCCAAGCCTCTGGTCTCGACCCGGCCACAGATTCTCTCCCTGCTCTTGATCTGAAGCAATAACAAACTGTCCTACCATCTGTTTGCTGCTGCACGGCCTGGGCGAGGACGTGTGCTCTCTGTCCAGCTCCTTGTGAGCCGTGGCCCAAAATGGATTATGGAAATTGGTGCAGATGGGCCCCTCTGATGGGCCTCTTACAGGGGGCGGAGGGAGGGGAATTGCAGTCAATTAGACACCTTTCACAAGCGATTACTGATTTTATATATAATGGGAAGGAACTCATTAAACATGACAGCGCGTGAAGCTGCCAGCCCATTCCAGAAATTAAACGTTTGCCACTCGGTTAATTTCAGCGTTTGAAGAAATGAGGAACCGTCTTCAGCGACTTGCATTGATGGGACTCGAGGTACGCACATCCTGATGAACTGAGAAAACACAAACATGAAAGGTTTCCCGTGATAAAATCCTTCACTGAAGGAATTTCTAAATGATTTGCAGAATCAATGTATTTTTTTTTATGTATTTTGTGTCGAAAGCAATTTGCCCAACAAAATGTGCCTGATCAGTGGATTAGACGCCGGCCGTCATTTTCTCCCCGGCCGCCAGTATTCTAAATACCATAGATAGATGTATGGATAAAGGTTCCCGTCTGTCTAGAAGCAGTGCTTTTTTTCATAATCCTTAAATTTTACATATAGACGAGGCTGTGCAGGGATTGGATGGTGGTTAAAAACCCCACATTGTGACATGATTGTCCTGTATGATTTTCTGCATGAGCTGACATGATATATGCATTCAAGATCATGACAGGATCATGTGATATACTCAATGACAAAAGAGACTGAAGTTGTACGAAGTTCTGAAACCACATACCCCAAACAGATCAAAATATTGATCTAGTGGGGCTCATTTTGAACGAGCGTGCTTCTGACAGTGACGTCACTGTCAGTATTTGAAGACAATGATTAGTTCTTAGACTTAGGCGCAACGAGCTAATTGTCTTTAAGGAGGTTGTAACGACCCAAGTTCGATTTCTGTCTTCAGTGCAACTTTCGGTAAAAAGCCAGGGGTTGGGGTTTGGACCGTTATACAGAGAAGGGTAGATTTTAATTCAGGGTAGATTTTTAAAATCCTGTAGTTTGCTAGCGTTGACAGTGTGCAGATGAAAGAAATAAGAAAGCAGATGAACTTGTGACTGGGAGAGCACAGCCTGGACTGGGGTGGGTGAAGTCGGTAGGACTTTTCTCAGCTCGTCACTAATTTTAGTTCATTCTGTTAAAATATAGCTGAGCGTCACCCTTAATATATTCTATATTCTCATAAGGAATGAGGTTCATTCTGAGTCTATGTTACTAATCCACTTTAGCCACTTTTTAAATCTCTTCATGTATCCAATTATTGAAATTATTATTACTTAATTACTACTTTTAACCTCAGTACAATGTCTTCTGAAATAGAATTATCTCCACAAGTAGGCTAAAGTGACCTCCATTAAAGTGTTGTAATGGGCTTAAGTAATGGAGCAAGAATCAGAGAGTCAGGCTATGACAAAAGCCTGCATTGGATCATACGTTCACAAGTGTGCCTACACGTGTGTGGGTGGATAGGTTTTGCGTGTGCGCGTGCGTGTGTTTGTGTGGATCTCCACCAGTCCTGTATTCAGAGAGAAACCGTGCCAGCTCTCCCTCATGCATTCCTTAATGAATCGTTCAGCCACTACATGGGGACACCTTTGACAGTAGGCGGTGCCCAGGGCCCTTGACGCCGAGGACTCGGCCTTGCCGCCAGTTTAACTACAATTCCCAATTGTCTTCTGACCTTGAAGAATGTCCACGAAATTGCCCACTGGGTTCAAAACATACACCTTTCAATTATTTTGGATAATCAAAAATAATAAAATCCTGATTTATTATAGGTTTTGCTGTGCGGCTTTAGGAGCAGATGATGATCTCCCTCCTCTTACAACAGTAAATTAATATAAATCTGGGTCCCTGGGAAGGTGCAGATCAAGATCACAGATAACTCTCTTCAGGTTGATTGAGAAATGCTTCCATACAAGATGCGTCTTCGTTTTAAATAACGAAGCGCTGTATTCACACCACTGTGCCTCACATTCATCTGCAAGTGGTTAACTGACGTGTGTATTCACACCACTGTGCCTCACATTCATCTGCAAGTGATGAACTGAAGTGTGTATTCAGCCGTATCCTGGCCAGGTATTGTAGCCTCTGCCTTTTCTCTAGTCTTTTCTGGATTTTAATTCCCTCAAGGGTTTTTTTTTTTTTTGGATTGAAAAATGTGCACTAAAGAATGTTTTAATTATACCAAGTGCTTTCCAAGGCTTGGTGGAAATCTGACTACATTTTGAGAAGATGGTGCTATGATGTGTTCAACGGGTGTCAGGACAACTTGGCTTGGGTTGCACTTCTGAACTGACGCTAAGTAATAGTTGGTCCCATTTTAGCATCCACGTTGACACCCTCAGATTGAACTAAAATTGTGATTTGAAACTGAAACCATTTATAGAAAGCACTAGTTCAGATGGGTCTCGCAAGGACATCCATTGAGAGTTTCCATGCAAGTTGTTTGTCTAGAAAAGCATTCAGACCTTTATCTCGGATGACAGAATACATGCTTTTAATGTCTATTGGAAATAAAGAGAATTGGTAAAGTGGTGCAATTCTCCAGTATCTGTAAAGTAAAATGTATGAAGTCTGTGACAAAGATCCAGCAATTAGCTTGTTTACTATTGTTTTTAAATGTCATTTTAGAAGCAACTTACTTTGCAGAAATAAATGTAAGTATTTAAGGTCATTAGACAAAACTCAAAA
Source organism: Hiodon alosoides (assembly GCA_025775065.1). Taxonomy (NCBI): domain Eukaryota; kingdom Metazoa; phylum Chordata; class Actinopteri; order Hiodontiformes; family Hiodontidae; genus Hiodon; species Hiodon alosoides. Next base: position 491 of record JAOYSI010006864.1, on the reverse strand, counting down.
CTGCCATCTTAAATTATCTGAGAGAAAGAATGAGGAAAGGAGATAACTATATGTTCCACTTACATTTTTACTGTTTTAGTATAATTTGCTTAGGACATAAAATAACTGCATCAACAGTATCCTCAGACCACACAGAGATACAATCTGTTATGGGTGAACCTGGTCACACAGATGCAGGATGCCATATGTCCACACTATTTAAAAGTCAAAGGGTGCATACAGCTCTTCTGTAGGCCTCCAATCATTCTCCACAGGTATTGCCTTTCTTGCTTTGATAATCACAGAAAAAATTCCGTTTCAGGAGGGATTCTACAGAAAGAGCCTGTCTTTTTTTTCCAGGAAGTAAAACCAAGCCACATAATCTCTAAAGACAAGATTTATCTATTTTATTTTTTTCTGGGGGGGGGGGCGGCGCGGGGGGGGGGGGGGGGGGGGGGGGGGGGAGGGGGGGGGGGGGGGGGCGGGCGGGCGGCCCCCCCCGCCCGGGGGGG